>CAJPEX010000133.1:0-169489 GCA_905338405.1 Notodromas monacha | reverse complement strand
GGAGCTTTGTTTATCCCGCTGGGAACCACAGCTCACGACCAGAAGTCGTTGCACTCATGGGCCAGAAAGAAAGAAACCTGCACTGTACTGTGCTTGTGCCATTGAACGACTGGGCTGCAACAGATACTGACTGGTCCCTAATGACGCGTCTTCCGGGCATTTTAAAGTACGGCGGAAACCCTATCCTGCCGCGAAAATGAAGGTACGAATCGGTATTTTTCTTCCATCACCGGTAGACTTGCGGCTTTGAATTTTGTCTCCTTGAAGGAGAGGACAGCACGGAAGCAGTATAATTTTCCAAAAAATTCGGAAGTTGCATTTCTCGTTGGAGTACTTCCTTCAAAATCTTTCGGCTCCGGTGCAAATGAAAATCGTAAAATTCTCCGCGTTTTAATTCATTGAAAAGATCAACTGCAAAATAAACTCTTGGAAAGCATTCAAATTTAGGGAACGTATTAAGAACAAAAATGATGAATAACCGGAGTACTGTACTTGACAACGTCGGTAGTGAATTTAAAACATCATCCTTTTCCGGGAAGGAGTTATCAATGTTGCTACTGTATTTCCATCCGTGCTATTAATCTCACGCGTTCCTTTTTTTCGTAGGGAACAAAAGAAAAACTGCATCGAAATTTAAATAAAACCTTATAAGAACCCAATATCCGGTTTTTGGAGGTTCTTGCGACGTAATGTGCAAAAATTATTAAACTGAAAAAAAAAGTATTCCATGGATCAACTGCTGAATCTGTTTGATGATAATTGCTTGTCTTCTAAGCTCACAAGAAATTATAATCACGCATTTGATTGTTTTATAATTTAAGGTACAGTAAAATCTTGTTACAACAATGGTAAAAAAAAATTTTCAGTACTGTATAACAAACTTTTTTTCAAGTTCCAGCAGAAATCCTATAGGGTACATGTTATAAAAATCTCATTACAACACACTTGCCAATTCCAGTAGAAAAAAACTTTTTTGAGGTACATGATATGATTTCTTAATGAAAAATCCTCAATAAAGGCAGGCACAGTCTCACATTTCTCATTCAAAATGTGACTGTGACTGGTTCTTGTAACATAAGGTGGATTTAAGGACAAAAGGTCTTACAAATTCACCTGAGCACCCTCTCTTTCAAAAATTTTTCCTATAGGCTAGGAATGATGGTGGGGATGAAAAAATTAACCCAGCAAAACTCATGTTTAAAGGAGTTTGTATGATTGAGAAACCCTCTAGTGATATAACAATTGTAAACAATTTTTGAGCATCCATCCATACAAATATTTTCAGGAGTTGCTTAGAAAAATGTAAGAGTCAAGAAAAAGTGCAAGTGTATACCTTTTATTCAGAATACATGTTTTTCATCAACAATTAAATCTCTTTTTGAATATCTCAGTCTTTTAAACACTGAAAAACATCTGAAAATATCACAAAATGAAGATATTAAATATATACAGGTCTAATTCTAAGAAAATATTCCTACCAGTCAATAATTTTCAAAATCTTGTTATAACAAATTATTAAACTTCTTCTGAAGCTGTTGTAACAAGATTTTATTGTATACAAATACGGTATTAGCCTTAGTTCTAGTCGATGGAGAAGTATACAATTACCGTACATATGCAAAAGCTGCAGACGCATGCTCGTCATCTCTCAAGGTGAATGACACTTTTCTCTAGAAGCTTAAACACGTTGCAGTCGAATTAATAAGACCTCCGGTACCCTGTCAACATTGCAAGGTGCAGATTATTTCAAAATTACCTTCCCGATGCTTAAATAAATGGGCCAGCTACACGACATTGAATCACCGAGCGAAATTACCGAAGCTAGGATGTCAACCTGGTGTTCAGGGATGAACAAACAAGTGTAAAATAGAGACGAAGTAGTGGTCGCATTTTGAATAACGGTTGCTAGGAAAAGAGGTGCGCTATACCGTGCGCACATTTTAAAGAATCGAAGGCATGGAAAATGCCTGACTCACCTTTTACGAATCCCGAGTTCCCGGGAAGAAACTCGTGGGAATCCCCCTCAAGGTCTGCTGGGGGTATTCGCCTCTGCGCGTTGCCAAACCATCTGTTGCACAATCAAACTGCGAAGCAGAAGAAGCCTGGTGTTTGTTTGCTAGTCATACAGCATATCCAACAGCGTGCGCGGCATTCTTGTCCGAACAACATGTTTGGATCCATCAAGACACCAGCGAAAGTACTGGCGATTCTCGGATCCCGGCGAGCTGTATGAGTCAGTATGACGGTATTGTTATTCTTTTTTTTTTCTGTCTGGTTATCTGGTAATGCAACGATTACATTGCTGTATCTTCCACCTGCTAAATCGAAACGGTTTGCTGTTGTTGTTGTTCAATATCGTCCAGAACGTATTCCTTGAATACAGCCGGTTCATCGCTCATCGCATTTATGAATGACATGTGAAAGCATTAGCGCCTTGTCGCGTGGGAAGTTTCGTATTGCAGCAACAACAAAAAAAGCTAAGTTCATTGGAAACATGACGCTTCCTGTTCTACCTAAATGCAATACAAAAAGAAAAACATGGCAGGATTGTTTTCAAGTCTCATGTCTTTATCGTTTTTGATCGGAAATGAACCCATTCCCCCTGTCGGAATGTTGACCTCTAAAAGTGAACGAAAATTAAAAGAAAAACTTCATCTCGTCATGCAAAAACTAAGCATGCTCTCTACTGTAATTAGATTATCTTGGGGTCCTTATGGTCCACCACACAACATGATACTTTACTGTACACAACTGAAACACTAGCTCCTTGAAAGCAAAAAAAGAGATCTGATTGGTAAAATCCATCGCAACTTTATGGTAAAGATCTTTCTCCATGCGATAACTGAGGGGGAAAATATAAAACGTAGAAGAGGTAATTTTGTTGTAGAGGAGCTGATGATGCACTAGCGGAAAATTTCCTGAGGCTAGAAAGACATTTGTTCGACTGTGGAAGTACTTGGCTGGAAATAAAATCCCTTNGGAAAATATAAAACGTAGAAGAGGTAATTTTGTTGTAGAGGAGCTGATGATGCACTAGCGGAAAATTTCCTGAGGCTAGAAAGACATTTGTTCGACTGTGGAAGTACTTGGCTGGAAATAAAATCCCTTCAGAGATCGATGGTTGATTTTATTTAGTAGATTATATGTAAAATTAGACTTTGAAGGTTTTCGTTCATGCCAGTGTAACTGAATGAATAAAAATGTCCAGTAACTTGAATAAAAAATAATTCAATATTCTTTTTTAAGATCTTTCAGATCTGGGCAATTAAAGGCAACTTCCCCTTGCTTACGCCAGCAGACGTCTTCTGTTTTTTTTTCTCGGGGCATCACTTTCTAGAATATTGCATCGCAAATGAAACTGCGTTTGAGTTTTATTTTAAAATTTACGCGTGCTCTTATTTTTTTCTACAAGGGGTAAAATAATATTGAGTCCGGCCTGAAGACTTATGACCCAAAGAAAGCGTCTGTTTGGAGAGTTTTCCGACGATATGAAAATCGCAAGGTCGAAGATATGAAGACTTACTAAAGCAATGAGATCCCCAGGAAGTCAATTTTGCATAAATGTGTCCGCCAGTGCCCATTTTGTAAGACGGGAACCAATTAACGAAGTTGCACGTGGCGAAAAGGGTGCCCCGGGAAGGAAAAAGCAGCATTCCTCGCGGATCAAAAAAGGGGTCGATGCGAAGATTCGCTCACCATCAGGACGGGGTTTTCTTGACGGTTTCCAGAGGGCCCCCTTTGCATGGATGAAACGAAGACCGATCGATTCAAAGTCTTGAAAAAATCCCTATCGGCGTGCGCGTCGATCGTTGTGCCAAGCACTTGCTTGCTCGCTCTCAAAGGTAGTATTCTTTAAATTTTAGTTTCATTTTATTTTTCTGCGTGACACGACGTCGTTGGCGGAGGTGAACACTCGTCGCAAATGACTTCACAACTTCAGCGGCGTGGATGAACTTTGTCCATTGACTCCAGGAAGTTTCACGCTCCGCTGCTTTCTTGCTTCACCTCCTGCAGCCTGGAGTCGCCCACCGCTGCTCGACAGTCACGATTTTTTCTTCTACGTCGCATCACTTCCTGGAAAACGCTGGATAACGTGTCTCAGCTGCTCGCTGTTCCGAGAAAATTATTTTCAACTACTGTATCTTGGGTTCTCTCACATTCCTCCTGGGGATAAAAAAAAACGCGCTTTCATCCGCACGAATGAGTTGCGATGAATTACTCTTTTTTGGCTATCGAAATTCCCACACTTTACTACATGGCATCTATGTTAGGGGTACGCGTACCACCGGTGATACTTCGGCTACTGGCATGTGATAAGCATTGCTATTCCGTATTCGAATATGCCACTCGATTAGTGGTCCGGATACTGAAAATTGTTTCACTGTTCAATATAATGCTCAAAAAATGTGTAGCTCAAAACCTGTCATTCAAGCCTACCCTATTTCTCAGCGTGTGGCACACACACACACGGCAGGTCGTACTCGGTCAGATTTTATACCACCGAAAAGTTAGAAGACCTGCTTAGCACTATGGCGAACGAATGATACGCAAACTCCTGCCTGTGGTACAGTACGCGGGTACCTCACAAATTGTACACAAAATAATTTCCATATTAATTTAAATAACAGGATTTTCAATATGTAATATGCATACCATATATTGTGGATAATAAATATCCACTAGTGGTATGAGATGGGCGTTGATTTGTGAAAATGGTCGACTTGTTCACGCTACCTTGGGCAGCAGAGGGTTGTTTCCAATGCTTAGTGGTTCCATGATGTGTCTCACTCCACAGTTGTTATCTTCTGCAATGCATCAGTGCAAAACTTGAAAATTTTACGAAAACCTTCTTATGCTTTTTTTACATTTTGGGCACTCAATCACTATTATCCCTCTGGGCCGGCCTTGCAAATTGATGGTACTGCGTGATTATGTGCAGTTGGACTCTCATCTGCAACACAATTCAGAAAACTAGAAAAAATTCATTGCGGAGAGGATTTCGTTGTGGAGGACCTGTATACGGTAATATGTGAAAGACGTCGTCTATTGGATTAAAATAAATTACAGTCTTTACAGAGAACAACATTGTAGCGAGAGTCCACCTGTATATGTTGCGTGGCTGGTGGCTATGAATAAAAAAAATCGACGTTATCAAAATAATGTGTGCAGAGAATGGGAAAAATATGTATACAGGTACGAGAATGCGGAAGAAATGAAATGGTCCAGAAAATCAATTTCAAATGATCTAACAATCGACATTGCCTCGCTTTCTAATCAAGTTACGAGAGAAAAAGTGTGGAAAACGTGACTGCGCGTCGTAAGAATCGGTAACGTGTTTTAAAAGAGATTGAACCAGAAAAAATCGGAAAAGTCCCGCTTTACAGAGAGTCGGTGGAAATTAAAATCCTGTACTCATTTATAGTAGAGCAACCATTAAATCCTCTCTCTCTCTATCTTTCGCACGGTACCTCGAAGGAGCCCGATAAATTTATGTGTGTGTTCAACAATTTGAAAGTGAATTAATCCCGACCTTTTCGAAGTGGGTTGCCGGAAAATCTTGGGGCTCTTCCTGGGTAACAATCCTCAGAGGTTTCGTTTTCTTTGATTCGGATCCCGGCCAATCGGGGCGGCGGGGGGAAGGGGGCTTGTTTGTTCAGTGTGGGGCTGTTCATTTATGCAACCTCACGTCGCGGTGGTTGACGCACCGAGGCTCTTCGGGGTTTTGCGCTCCATTGTTTGCCGCAGACATTCCTGGAGTATAGTGGTGGGAAAACATCGTTATGCGGAGTCGAAGAACTGCGTCGGGCGCTTTTAGCGAGAATGTTTTCGTTTTCCGCCGACGTTATGCAATTCACCCCCCCCCCCTCCTCCTCCTCCCAACAACCGCCCTCACCGGAGGCTTCAAAAATCACAACATAGCTTTACCGAACCGGACGAGGCGGCAGTCAGAGCCAACTATCCCGGATGACGGAGCGCAGTCCGCCGCCACGGGATGGGTATCGGAGGGCGTTGGCCCCGAGTTGAACCGCCTCAGGAATGCCTGCCCATCTAGGGATCCGTTCTGGTCCAAGACTCAGGCGCAGAAGGATACAATGCGTCGCAGTGTCTCTCATTTTCGTTTTCTAACTCCGGGCCGAAAACGCGGCTGCGCGGCTTTTATTTTCGCGCTCGCGTTTCCCTTCTGTCTCCGCGCTGCAAGGAGCGCTGAGCAGGGGCTCTCACTTGCAGCCGGCGCTGGTTTCACCTTTATTGTTCCTGGCCTCCTGCCTGCGAGGGCTCTACTCAAACTAATTTCGAGATTTTTTTTTCTTCGAGCTCGTGCTGCGTAGATCTTGTAATGACGCAGGGAGACGGAGAGAGAGAGAGAGATACTTATAACTTGGCAGGCACTTACTCCATGAGCAGGATCCTAGCAAATACTGTATTACCGCTCGTGGATGCTGCAGTTTCCCTGTAAAAATTCTTCTGAATACGGCTTTTACCCGAGTACCGTGCGCCCTGGAGTAAGACATGCATCTTTATTTGACAGAGGGAAATTTGGGTGGAAATTTATCCTACATGAGGGCATGCACCCCAACTTTTCTTGGTGATTGCTGGAATTCTACATTAATATCCACAATACATACAAATTTAAATTTTGGTTGGAAAAAAGCTGGAGATATGAAACAACATCACATTTTGCCATTAAATCTCACTGTTGAGTTTTAAAATGTTTATACGTTTTTGCTTCCTGAAATAATTTAATTGATCCTGTAATTCCAGCATCACCCGTAACAAATTTCAAAAATTCGGGGGAAAATTGTATCCAAGCAGATCCTAATTTATGGCTCAGGTTTCTAGAAAAATAAGGGTGGTAAATGAATAGGTAGTTTGAATGCAGTCTACACTCGTGATATGCAAGCATGGCTTGGACCGTACCGTGGTCTCACCTATGGTTCCTATACGAGTACATTAGAGTATAATAGTGGGCTTTCTACTCCATATAAATAATTGTTTCTATTCAAGTAGTTAATCGAAATTACTCCGCTATATTGTAAAATTGTCCCTTGTCTAACCATCTTGATTCAATCCAACGCAACATTTGTCTCGCGGAATTTTCCCTCGTTCTTCGGTCTCCTGCCGTTGGCCCAGCCGTGAAATAAATCAGCTTACTTCACAAACAAATTAAAATTTACATTCTTTTACATCATCCCCTCACGATTAAAACAGTGTATTTGCATCACGGTAGTGAATAGTGCAGGAATCTCAAAAAATAATATTGAAAATTGGAAAGGAGGGAATAATAAATTATCGCAACAACAATAACAAACCGGTTGAGGAACATACTGTACTTCGAGGATGAGGCTCCACTTTCAGTGTGCTGCGCAGCTTTTGAAAATATTTTGTCAAGACGACCGAAAACTGTGTTGTAATAATTGATTGTCGAATTAAGATCAAAACGAATTTTATCAGATTCGCAGAAGTACCCCAAGTTTGAAAACAAAGTTCCTAGAAAACTTTATATAAGAAACTAATGATACCACCGCTAAATTATATCGATTTTCAGCGGAGTTTTGAATTGGTTAGCATACTGTGCGCCATATTGAAAGTGAGAATCCCTCTGTAAAATTTTAAACGAGGAAACTTTTCATCCATTGATTTTTTTTTAGCTACGAGAATCACAAATCCTGGTGAATCGATGATCAGATAACAGATATCAAGGCTTACATTTTCCATAGCTCAACTGCTCCGTTTTTGTTTTCAACCTTCACTTTCACCGATACACTTTATTCGACATACTAAATTCGAGTGGAAAATGCGGCAGAATTTGATCATAGAAAAAATGTCATTTTCAGCTCATACATTTTGTGTAAGCATTGATTCGAAGGAAGCATTTTGACGTCTTCTGTGGATTACCCGAGTTCACTGGAGCCGCATATCGGCGGGCAGCTTACTGAATTTTCTCTGACATTATTCCAAATTTTCAAATTAAGACGCGTTAGTCCTTGTCGAAGTTCGAGAATGCGCTGTGACATCCTTCGTGTTTCATATGTGTTCGTCATCCTGTGACCCGCGGGGCCCTAAGGGCTCCGTATGGGCTTTTCATGTGCTCCCGGTCACTAAAGAAAATATTAGAAAAGAAATGCACATGGGCATGCATTGAGAACAATATTAATCATCACGAGGGATACAAATGAGCCAGCCTTATTTCGTTCATAACGCGAAGAAAGCGGAATTATACTCCTTCCTTGATGGCAAGCGAAAAATGCGACGGCTGTCCCAGGAGACTGATTCGAAGACATTTTATTTTAGTACCGAACTTGCTCAGTGGATCAAAAGTGTTGAGAAACACTGGCATAGGAGCACGAAGCACGAAGCCCTTCTTGGAGAGGTGGAAGGACTTACCAGGAAGCGGTCTGGTGGATGCGCGAGGAACTTCCGGACGGACCTTCGCAAGCCCGAGATGCGAGTAATAATATACCTGCCCCATCACGGGGTCGATGCCTCCGGAGTTTCCCGTCGTGTGGCGTGACAGAGCTAGGGATCAGTGGACTGTGGTGGTGAATGCCCTGTTGCGCAGTGCGCCGGAATACGCCGGCGCTGCATGCCCATTTCGCTCCCGCGTTGCTGCCATTGGGAGAGGGGGGGGGGGGAAATGCCCTTCTGGCAACGGGGCGGGATGTGCGAAGGCAGAGAAGGAGGGGAAGAGAGAGGTGCACATGAGCCTGTTGCGCCACAACGGGAAGCTTTCCGGGGAACCATACTACCACCCTATCCTGTCCTAAGAGTATGAGTATAACCCGTCCGTTTCGGTGTCCCACTAGCACGGAGATCTCATGGTTCTAACACAGCCCTCTTGAATCCAACAGATCTTCTCTCCTGCTATCTCTTCATGCAAGTACAGTACTGTACATACGAAGTTATTCAAAGCATGCTGTTGTTGTAAACGTACTCTTTAAATCCAACTGAACGTCTCCTTCTCCCCTTTTCTCACTGTTAATTTTAATTAAAAAGATTTGGAAAAAGTGACGAAATCATTATTTTTGCTTGAATCTACTCTCCTTGGAACAATTTTTCTTGTGCAACTGACGATAGGTTGTAACTACAAAATCACGATAGGATTAAATTTGCATGTCGAAATATTCCGGGATAATTCCCGATGTTTTTTCATGTGAGTAAAGTTTTTTCCTTGTGAACCTTAAAAAATGGAGATTATGCTGTTTTCGAAAGGATTAGTTATAAACATCAACAATCTGAGCTCAACATCTTCCCAGTTATCGACAGCAAAATAAGAGACGCGTTCACTTCAGAATACATTATCTTGATATTAAAGATTCGAACTTTTTAATTCCTAAATACGCACTTCATGATGGCGGCGGAGATTAAGAAAACAGGGTTCCGAGGCGACCCTTTCTTCCGAATGATGAAAAAAATATACGTTCAGGACATTGGCAAGGCAAGAGATTATGTAAATTGATAGAGCACTGAGGCAGAAAATTTTTCGAATATATGCGAAAATGCATTTTGAACGCAGAATTATATTCTCATTTCCCGAAACGTGGAATTAATATAGTGCAACGTGCAGCTTTTTCTGATGCAGGAAAGTTGCTAAATGAGTACAACCATAAAAATGCAAGGATGTGATGAGTTTGAAATAAATTAATGTCATAATTTTTTATGCTGCGATGATTGGACATGTATGCAAATACGATCTGGTATAGCATAAGGCCCTCTGCAATTTCATATTCAGAGGCTTTTCATCAAAGGTTGATGCTCCGAAATGTTTCGTCCGTATGGTGCATCCCAGGACGCGCGAACTGTCTCGATTTCTCGCAAAGTAGGAGGGTAAATGACTTTTATATGGCGCGAAGGAGCTGATGATGGAGATTTCAAAGCCCTTGGGCTTACCGAATGGAAACTGTAGGTCGCAATCAAGTTTATTCATGAGCCACTGTCGTTCAGTGGGGTAGACGAGGACCGGAAAACAGTCTGCGGCGGTTTTCTCAGTGTGGGTACCACTTCGGAAGATAGCAGACTTTTTCTCCCTATAGTTCGAATACGCGATGAGGCTCTTCGCGAAGCGATTGGCGGAGCCGCGATTTTGCCGTAATGTCGAATTTTAATGCTTCTGCTTGTCTCAACGGTATTTTTAATTGCGCCCAGTACATGCTCTCCCCGCGACGGAAGAATCTAGCAAGTACTGGTTCCCGGTACTCCTTCGGTCATGCCGGGAGAGTTGAATGACCACGAAGCCCACGGGAGCGCCGATATGCATGAAAAAATTTTCGTCTGGCGCAGGGGGATGAACTCGGATCGGGCGTCGCCGCTGCCTTTTCCGCAGGACCGCTATCTTCTGGAGAAAATCTACCATTCTCTCGCATTACGAACCTCCGCCACCAGAGCGGCGGCTCTTTCGGGTGACAATGCTTTCGTCGCCCATTCCAAACACCGGCTTTCCAGCGCGGAGTCGAGTAATCTGATCCAACTCGACGACTGTCTTCCAGGGACGTCACCAAAAACCTTCCGCCATGAGCCGAAACCAACCCTTTCTTTTGATTCATCATTCATGTCTCCAGAAGAGCATTGCATGTGTTGGGCAAGCCACGAAAATATCAAAATAAATGAAATGCTAATTCAGTCGTGGGGTTTCGTCAAGTTAGACTATGTAATGAATTTCTTTGACACTCCAACTGGAAAAATACAACATGAAATTGTTTTTCTCCCAACAAACACTTTCGAATCCACATGTCAAAAAATTAAAAGCGCTGCACAACACACATCTTGTTTTAACATATGCTCTTGTCGCCAACAAGTCAGCCAGTCAGCCTTGCATTTAATTTACATGATTGGTCGAATGGAAACTACTATTATTTTGAGTACTGTATAGTACTTTACTCTAATCATACGAGCTGCCCTGGTTCCTGTGTTAGAGTATTCATAGTTTTTGATGTCCCAAAATGTGATGGCATGTATTGCTTGCGTTAGGGGATAACAGTATTTGTAAACGCAGTAAAGTTGTTTATACAGTAATAAAGTCTTTGCATATTGATTTTATTTCTTTGCTTGTTTTTTTTAAATAAGCAATTACAGTATTCTGCCGCAGCATGTGCTTTCGTAAAATTAGCTCATGCACGATACTTTAGTTAGCGTCCGAAGGAGCCACTGCGATCATTCAGAGTTGAAACCAACCTTTCGTTTAGTTCGAACTTCATATTTTCCAAGTATAAAGTTTGATGCGCCTTAATCGGAGTAGCTTAGAGATCAAAATGCGTCGTGGTTACTACTCAAATACAATACAAGTACGAGTCTATCAATGCTTTACGGATCAATTGATTGATTTCCAATTGCGCTGTGCTCTCTCTCTCTCTGTCTGTCTGTCTCTGTCTCTGTCTCTCTATCTCTATCTCTCTCTCTCTCTCCCTCCGTAGAAAGAATCTAAGAATCTTGTCTGGTGCTGTTGCAGCTCCTTCGACACAAAATTATACAGTACCTATAATTATGCAGTATTCGCTTGTGCAACATGAGCACCAATTTACCAAAAAGGTGGACCGAAAAAGGAGTGCACATACTGTATACCGGGGTTTTAGTGATAATTTTTCCGAAATTATCTGCGTGAAAATCGTTATACGCGTCTTACAGAGGGGGTACGTGTGCGGAATAGAACACACGGTATGTGTTGGTGTCTCGGATACTGTACCGTATTTTGGATTGCACCGGCATTGTTTCTAGTACATTTCTGCTACTGTATATCATTGTTATTTTATTCATCTCGATGCATTATTTTCAAGCAATTCTCAATACAGTCACACTTTTTGTTATGTATGCAGTACAGCTGAATATCGAGGCAGAGGCAATGCAGTCAGGGGCATTGCAAAGAAAAAAGATTATTCTTTAAGATACGCTACGTACATTTCACTACACATGAATGCTTGGTCTATCTTTTGAGTGAAACTTATTCCGGAATCGTATTTTTTATTTCAGTATGCTAGGATTAATAAAGTACTGTACTGTATAGGTATGATGTACATCACATTCCGTCGTCCAGCGGGAAAATCAGTACAGCAAAAGTTTTTGTACAGTTTTCACAGTGCATTTTTCCTGTTTTCGCAAAAATACTGCACATATGTGCTCAAAACTTCACGAAGTTTTTGGAGGTGTGACTACACCTGCTACCATGCATAATTCTGTCAACGTAATAATTTAGTTAAATTCCATACAACACCGTCATCAGGACAGGAAGAAAGCTTTGTCACAGAAATCTGTTTTGAAGAAATCTAAACTGTACCGTACACTACGCTGACCAAAGTACAATATTCTTATGGATACTGGAGAGGGACCTGTGCATCAAATTTGTTGGAAGCAATAACTTATAACAACAAGAATCAGCTGTATCTTTCATTTACATTGATGCCCGGTGTCCATGACCAAACAATAAGCATGCTGTGGTGAAATGAAGCACCATCGACTTGCGGATCGATACAATGTAGGCAAGGTCGCGGAGTACGCACTGAATTTATCGCATGCAGCAGCTACAGTGTTTCGATGTTATCCTAGACAATGTGGTTATCTGAAGCGCGGGAATGCTATGTTTGCATACGCTGTTACAGATGAACCTCGCTTTGTGTTGAAGCGTGTGGTGCGCAGACAATGACAACTAGATTATGAAAATAAAAAGGAATGGAACGCCGGAGTCAATCGAAAGAAGCCTGATTCGCTAAACGCTCCGAACAAGCGTGGCTCAAGTGGGTTCAGTTCATATGTTCCATTGAACTCGGCGCTGCAGGACAGGGAGAGGAGGGAAAGTGAGAATGACCGAGTCAAGGAACAGGGGAACGAGGGAAGCGGATGATGCTGCGAGCGGCTGGAGGCCAATGCACTGCTCTGGGGCATTCCCGTCACACAAAAAAATTGTTTTCCAGGTTCCAGGTATATCCGAGGGGAAGAATAAAGAGAGAGCGGGAGGGAGGTGGTGGGTGGGGAAGCGTGGAATAAATGATGTTGAGAAAAGCAGGAACAACGAACGCGTGGAGGAAAAGGAGGAGAGAGGGAGGGATTCGTTGGGCAAGGAATGGATGCGATTTGTCGGTCATCGCTCTCAAAAGAAGGTCAATGTAACTCGGCGGTTTCGTTTTCCTTTTCTTGTTTGCTCCTATCTTCCTGTCCGACTTGCGTGTCCGGAGGGAAGGATCTTCCCCGCATGTCCGTCACGCGTCCTGCCGCAATTTTCGGTCATCAAAATCCCGGGAACAGAAATGAATGGTTTTACGCATTGCAAATAAACAGAAAACTGCAATTTTTGAAGCATTTCTTCCTTACCGACTAAAAAAAAAAAAAAAAACTACGCAATCGTGTCCGATCTCACGAAATTGAAATCCACAAAACTTCATTCTTGGACTGCGAAATTCCCTCTTTTTCCTCAACTTGAAAAGTGCTGCAGTGGGGATTTTTGTTGTCCAGAATCCGTTTCTCATTACTCAAAACGCTTATCAATTCCACAAGATGGGTTTGACTTCTGTTTCAAGAAAATAAATGCTCTGCTGTCCGAAAAAAAAACAGTACTTGTGCATCAATGTAACAGATTTTAAATCGAGCGTGCAATGTTATTAAAATTCCTGTCGAAACCGTAAATATGCTGCACTGGTTCCACTTCGTGCAATGTGACCAAGTTCACGGTCTATTTTATGCCTGCGATGTTGTTGTCCAGCATGAAATAGTACATTATGAGGTTCCAGAGGCTCAGGAGGAAATCGTTTCCATGTAAATTTCCGCCCAAGCGCAGCGCACGCAGTCATACCGCAAGTTTGAAAGAGTTATTAGTGCGGGAAAGACCACAGGTCCACCCCAAGAGAACAGGATCTGCATGGTGAGAAAGGAGTCTAATGCACCATCCAGAGGGTTTCCGGAGGAGCACCGGAGGTTAGCTATTTTTTTCAGCTCTTTTTCAGAAGTCCCGTTCTGCTCCGGAACTGGACGACTATGTTACACACAGTTTAGCCCGGCTGCCTCCAGCAATTTTCAGCAGGTTTCCGTCCTGTTCAACCGTTTACCGTACCAACGCTCACAAATAATGATCGCACGGTACACGGCATGATCGAAGGCTGGACCGCTGGAGTGCCTGTTGCTACAGCATAAGCTCTTGAAGATTTCTCACTCTGGCGGGTGCAGTGCCCTCTGAAGTCACCATTCGTATCCGAGTGTTGAATCGGTTTTTTTTTTCACGCAAATTGATGTGCTGATACAGTTGTACTTCCAGAACAGTTGTTTTGTTCCCCATAGATTTTTTCTGTCTTCTTGTTCCCTTCTTTCAACACACTTTTGAGGCACGGTATTAAGATTAGAATTGGTTAGCCATTATGGTTCACCTACAGTGTTGCTTCAAACAAGGAACCCCATGTTTTCCAAAAAATGTTTATTTTGTGGAACTCAGTTACATTTCACGGACAAATGATTAAATTTTAATGTCCGCATGTTTAGTGGTGTGCTGCATGGGATTCAGTTTCAAATGTAGTAAAATGTTGCTACTACAGTACTGTACTATCTTTTCGAGTTTGATTTGCTCATCAATGATGCTATTTGCTGCTTGAAGCATCGGTAGAAAAAAAATTAGAACAATTGGGCATTTTGTCTTGTGCCAGTCAAGTTATTGCTGGGGATATTTTTGTTTCAGCAGTGAAGTATCGGATTTCAGCAGAACTAAGATTACGGTGTATCCAGATTAATGACGGCGGGATAATCAAATGCTGTATAATCAACTTGGATAAAATTATTCCACGGGTGAAACAATATCAGGATTGTTGGATTGACATAATGCATAATAAAGTACTGGTTCGCACTAGGAACATCGCCACATGCCTAGGAGTGTATGAAGCCCGAACAAAAAGCGGCTCAAATTAGATTCACGAGGAATACTTTCTGTTCAATTTATTACGCTCATTGAATCAGAATTTCGGCAAGGTTGATTGGATGCGCGGTTCATCATCAGAGCCTCGATAATCTGAGTACTGTACAGCATTGTATACAGTACGTAGGGCGGGTCAGTTTCATGGAGGCAGTACAGTGCTGTGCGGTATCGTTGTCATTTCCATGCGATGCTGGATAATGCGCTTTCAGCCTGCCACGTTTAATCAGAGGTTTTCGACTCCGCATGCACTCACGCAGTGGCTCTGTCGGGCAGGATGACGCGCGACCTTGAAGGAAAAAACCGATTCGGAATTATGGAAACTGTTATGCTCGCGCAGACGACAGTCATTCGCCAGCGGTGCGGCGAGCAGAGTCCTCGCTCGGACGCGACGAGAAACGCGGGAGTCCGCAATCGCGTTACTTTTTCTTTTCATTCCTTTTCCGCGCGCTGAACCCCCCCGAAGCGCCTCAAGTTCAAGTTCAAGCCGGAACGATGGTGGGCGAGGGAGCGCGCGCGGGCTGAGGGGAGCTCCATTGGCGCGGTTCCCGCCGCCGGTGTTTTCCACCCGCCAGCGGTGCAGGGCGCTGGAAGAGCAACTGGTGTACAGTATTGCGGGGAGTGCCGCCGCGTGAAGGTTTTCTCCCTTTTGATGCCGCGTGAGGCGGCGTCGAGTCGCCTGCCTGGGCTATGAGGCGCTATCGTTGCACCGGCGTCACTGCCATTCCTGACCCCGTGCTCCGTGGAATAGGGTCGACCTGTGGGTCCGAATCCCATTTATTTTTCAAGTCCCGGGATTGTAAACGAAAGTGAGCACCTGCCTTGAAAGTGACTAGTGCCCTGTGCTGCCGAACCGTCACAAGTGTCGAACATTTCCCGTAAGCAAGTGAGAATCAGTGAAAACGAGATGTTCACGTGGCTTTGTGAAAATTAGTACGCTCAGTATAAACGTTGGCAAAGTGAATGATCATTCGCGAAGATAATTGAGCCGGTCATAAACTTGAGTTAACGTCAATTATTGATTTAAGAATGAAGCATACGCTGGAAGAATCCCCAAAATGTTCTACAACTGATGATTTTTTCTCCGCGCGGTTATTGGCTGAACCTTAATTTTAGTCAGTGATCGCAAGAGTGAAAAACTTTTGGGCAATAAAATTAGAAATTTAGGAGAAAAATACCACATATCGAGTTTCTGGATTTACTAAGATTGATATTAGAATTACAAATTGTTTTGTAGGTACAGTACAATACTGTATATTCTACACATAGGATCTTAGCCAGGCGATTTTGCTACTCGATTTCTAATTGTTTGAAGGCACCTCTAGAAGTCTAGTTATTCTAGTGCAGTTTGTGTTGCGCGGAGGGCTTTTTCATAAGTTGTCTGAATGAAAAAGCAAATATCCGGGAAATATACAGTTGTATTTTGAAATTTGCTTCAAATTCATAATTAAACCTTGTTTTGGAATGGTGCATATTGGGAATACTGCAGTAGTGTGAATAATTCATCAGGCGGGTTTGAGAAACCAGAATAAACTAAAAACAAATAGCTGACTCATAGGCCTAAAGAGGAAACAATTTACAGGTCGGAAAAATGAAAAGTTCATGTGCAATAATCTTATCTGCTTTTGAACAAAATCGTTTTATTCGACCGGCTTTATATAATCAAGATACAGTATTTTCAAGTTCAAGGTTAAAATGCGAGTTTTGTGTCCTTGAGAAATCTCGATTTTCCTGGAACGAACGGTAGTGTTGTCTGTCGTGTGCAGGATTGAACGGAATTTTTTACGCGAATGCGCGTGTACAAATTTGGTTCTCTAGTTTTTTTACTCATGCGGAATTTCCAGGAAGTTGCTCATTGCAAGCGGTTCAGGTATCCCGTGGCCTGAGGATCGTGAGACCAGGCTGGGCTAAGTGCTTACAGTGAATCCTTGTGATTGAGCTGAATCAGTGGTGGAGAAGAAAATATTTTTCATTGCTCATATAAATTTGATGAGGGGCAAATGAGTCCGTCGTAACCATCGACTCTGAGCGTAACTCTGTGCTCTCCCGCGTTGAACCCCGAAAATCATCTCGTGCTTGTTCAGTGACATTTGAGTCCATCTGTATGTGGATCCCGGGTGTCAGCGAGAGGTCGAGTGATTTTTCCGTGATCACGTCGGTGGGATCGATTTCCTGCTGATCGAGATATGATCATAACCAAGAAAGACTTATACGCCATGCAGAACATGCAACAGCCGACGACCACCTCGATCGAGAAGGAGGTCGATCTAAAAATTGGTGAGTCGCAGAAAGCATTCAAACAAGGGTCAATAAGAAAACGGACGAAAATTAACTCGAGGGAAAATTACTTGGGACCGATTGTTTTACTGGATGCAACGTTTGTCGCTTTCGAATCTTCTGTTTTTTTTCTGAGGTTTCTGAGCAAACCTAATTTCTTCCAAGTAATGATTCCTCAAGTGAGACGTTCGATATATGAAACAAATTTCCTCCTAAGTTTGTCTGTCGTTCATCAGGAAAGAACAGAAAAGCAAAGCTTTTATCAGCGGGTCTCAACTTAATTAGCAGTACAGTTTCCAGTCACATTTTTTCAATGATCACCACATGCAACTCCCCAGGAAATCGCACGAAATCGTGACTAAGTACATTATTAAAGTGTCTATGTGAAGAAAAGTTACAAGAAAGTAACAGTATGCTTGAAAATAAATCGCGTATTTTTCGCGAAAGACGGGTTTGTCACATGGATATCAGTACGTTGTAGAATATGTAGATCATATTTTCAGAGAAAGTGACTTTCGTTGCATGAAACCCCGCTGAACTATGGGTAGAAACATTTTTCTCATCATGAATCCTCTATTTGAAAGTTATCCTGGTAGCTTGTTAGAATTCGTTGAACGTTATTTTTGTTATTTCTGCTGAATTCAGTGTGGGTGTGCGATGCATAATTAACGTACCTTTCGTGAAAATGGTTCATTTCGATTTATGGATCTTTCGAACTCTGAAGCTTGCGATATCGGGATAAAATTTGGGAAAGTCCAAAACAAAAAAGTGATCCTGTGAGACAATTTGTCGTGCTTTTCTTGTCATCTTACTTATGATAGATAACTTTCTCGTGTCACCCACAAACACACGTGTCATTCACAAGCTTAGAACCTTCATACGAAAAAAAGCAGCAGGGTGCGTATGTGAGAAAAAGTTGCTCGCCGCGATAATCCGTAAACACCGTGCGTCAGCAGTTTTTCCTTCTTGACCTTGAACAAATTACTCACCGAGAAATCGTTCTCTTCGCAGGCCGTTCACGTAAAGCCATACATTACTGTTATGGTTTCCTGGATTCAGCCTGCTTGCTTTTTAATGATTGTAGTTTACATGCGCGGATGATGCCGAAGTAACGTAAATCACCTGGGGGATCACGTAGGCAAAATATAATGCAGTACTGTACAGTGCATCGATTAGTCGACGTTTCCCCTGCATCAACTCACGTCTACCCTTCATCGATCCACATGAATACGGTAGCTTGTCCGCGAAAAGTTCTGAATTTCGAGCCCATCACTTTATTTTGCACATTGCCTCGAATTCGTCTTCGTCGTCATCCGAATGCGCTGTTTCATCACGAGGGTGATAATGTTTCAGTCCAATACTTGACCGCAACCATGAACGGTTGCTCGGTGCACGTCGGTCAATGCCGGCGTATCCATGGCCAAGTGCACCGGAGTGCGTTCTGATGTAGCCACTCGTTCTTCAAGGCGAACCACTGCGTTAATCATCTGCGATGTGACAGGATTAATTCATTGCTGCGACGGATGCAACGCCACAAAATTTTCCCAGGAATTTGTATGCGGGAGAATATCTCCGAATAGTTCAACCTAAAATATGCTGATGAGTGATAACAGGAACATTCCGACTACCCGGTCTCTGATTTTCCAGGCATCCGATTAATCGTGCCCGAAATTCGATTCACTTGGAGAAATGACTTGTTCACTTCCGATTCTCACCTCGCGGGGGTTTTCTCTTCATTAATAGCTAATGATAGGGGCTGATGCACTGATGAAATTTGTGGAATTTTTTTTAATGCGGCGCTGTGAGAAATTAATTTCTAATTCCTGTACAGTTCTTTTTTTTCATTCTGTTAAAGCTCAATAGAAGAACCGATAGTCAAGTAAAACTAACCTCTTAATTAGCCCCTATAATCTCAGTTACACTAAGAAATAATTGATTCGCTTTGAAGTGCTTATTCGTGAACTTAGATTTATACTATTGAACATCCCGGAAATTTTTCAGGGGCTCCGCAAGGAGAAAAAGAATGGAAACTTTGCTTGCGAAGCAGTAAAAAAAAAAACAAAGATGTAGACCACGCGAACCGCATATGTTCGGACCTCAATGTGCACAGTGTATTCAGTAGAATATAGACCGGAGACGAATTTCGGTGAGCCCAAATCAATACATGTGCAAGACTTGAGACATGCCTGAGGAGCACCACAGCAAATGATTTTGCAAGCACGTAAGGCATTGCCATGGGCATAGATTCTGGAAAGAGCTCTTCGAAGCATACGGATTGAGGAACCTTTGATTCGAAAGGTTAAACAAAATCGCTTGACTGTATTGTCTTGGTTGGAAATTCATTGTTTCCTAGTTTATCTATAGTCGCTATACAGTACTCGCGAATCGCGACCGTTGAATCTCAGCGTGATTAGGAACTTGAAATTTCGTGCAAGTGTTCTCTGCTGATTAACGATCAAAATTGAATTTTATAGTATTGCGAGAGGGAGTGAAGAAAAATTTCCGCCTCGCCTTCGACGTGCTCGATTCCTCCAGAAATATCCCAGATGACTTTATATTTTCAAGTGAAACGCCATGTGTTAACCCCATCAAGAATACCTCCTTGCTGCGAAAGATTGAACTGGGGGCTATCCTGATTGTTACTCCTGGAAAAAAGTATTCATCAAGTTTCAGGCGGAGAATCCAGGATATAAACTGCAATCCAGTCCATCCGAGGTTACAGTATTTTATCAAGAGATTGAAAAGTGATGAGGAATAAAACAGCTGAAAATCGACGGTTTTCTCAAAGATGGACAGCTACTTTTCCGGCGTTACCACGAAATAATGCTGTACAGTGAGACCCCCGAATGCGGACGTAATCGGTGAATCAAGAGAGTCCCTAAGTTGAATTGTGCCTAAGTCGAGTCTTGTTTTCCCATAGACTTACATT
Source organism: Notodromas monacha (assembly GCA_905338405.1). Lineage (NCBI taxonomy): Eukaryota > Metazoa > Arthropoda > Ostracoda > Podocopida > Cyprididae > Notodromas > Notodromas monacha. The sequence goes on along the minus strand of CAJPEX010000133.1, from coordinate 149,405 downwards.
ATATAATTTTAATTGGTGTTTTATGAAAAAAAAAATCTTCAGAATTCCATGAAAAAAATTGTCTGCCAATTGAATTTGATTCTGTGAATATATTTTCAACTCAATAAGAACATTTGGAGCTTTGAATAATGCATCTCTGTACAGTACATTGAAATGTTGGCATTTGCAAAAATAACATTCAAGTCACAAAGAGAGAAGGAAGTCTTTCTATGCAATTGGTAATTCTTTTAAAATTAGTCGAATAGATGGGAAAATTATGGGAGAAATGACAAAGAATTTTTCTTGCATGAATCTTAGGGTTGGAAATATCTGTTTCTTGCAATCAAGCCTGATGAAAGTCAATTTCTTTGAAATTTATTGGCAATTTTATCATTCGTTGTCCTCATGTTGAGTCAGTGTCCATCTGTCGGGCCTTTTTATGCCCTTTTTATCCAAAAATAAATGCCCCTATGTCGCATTGTCCGCATGTCGAGGTGTGGGGGGTCTCACTGTACTTTGATGTTATAGACGCGTTCGTTTTTGTTATGGTATGCTCAGGTCAGGTCATCGTACGCGTGCACAGGTTAATTTTATCACGTCGTGCCGTAATGCGTAATCTAATCTGTTTTTACTTCAATGAAAGTACCGAGCAAGTTCACATCGGATTACGATGAAATTGAAATTAACCGAGGATACGAAGCTCGAAACGCAAAACACCCTACCACCGCGTTATTAAATGTAATTTCGGTGTACAAACCGACTTCCAGGCGTGGCGTCGTTTACTGTGATATCCCCCGTACAAGGTTTTTTTTTTTCATGATAGCTGCTCTATTTTATTCGTGACGAGCAGCTGCCTTTCGATTGTTCCTTGCAAGAGTATTCCCCGTATAACGATCCCATTATTTGTTCAAGATGTATGATGCTGTTGTTTGTTTTTTCTAACCGCGAGAAAATACATAAGGAAAACGGATTGCTGATGTTTTGAGATCGTCTGCCCTAGACTAACAAACTTGATTTTTTCTACGTTACAGAATTTGATGGCACGACAGTCCTGTGCCGAGTTTGTGGAGACAAGGCGTCAGGGTTCCATTATGGCGTACATTCCTGCGAAGGATGCAAGGTCAGTAAATATCCAGCTTGATGCTCGTATTTCCATGTGTCATGGACGACATTGACGCGATTTTGTAACAGTTTCGATTTAATTTGAAATCAAAGAAGCGCCATGCTTGCTCAAGGGGTTTTCGCCGTTTATTTCAATATACTTTATACAGTACTTTACACGTCTTTCGTTGGTTCCGAAAATGTTGTTGTTCTATCCAGTTTATTATACTGTACTGTACTCTCAAATTCGGACCGCTGTTGATGTTCACATGATGCCGTGCCTGCAAGTTTGCAAAAAACGAGATCTTGCGAGATTCGAGAAATGACGTGAATCGTTTTTCTCATTGAATAAATACGTCGTGCGATGTGGGTTTCTCAACTGCACGACTCATCGTTTGTGTCAGTATGTACTGTAGTGTACTGTACTGTGCATGTTTTCTAAACAGAGAGAACGTCCTCTAGGGACCGAAAAGAAAAGTAGCTTCCGGGTCTCTCTGAAGAACTCCGGCAGATCATGCCAGCGTTCCGGAAAAATTGCGGGCAATACCCTTTCTGTTAGTCCCTGGCTGGAAGATAAAAGGAAGTCAAAATGTGCCATTGGAGGTACGATAGCTTCATCGTCATTACAATTGCCATTATATGCGAAAAGTTCATTTTACTCCGGACACGATTCGACTTGACCACATGCACAATATCGTACCTTCTATTGTGATTGTTCATTGTATTCACAAAACGAACATGCATGGACTACTGCGGTACGCATACGATTGCGCGGATGCATAATTTGAACTACCATTTCATGCGGTTTCGTTAGTGATTACGGGACTATTTGGAGCCTAACTAATGACTGCGTTAGAATCGCCGTTCATTTTTCGATCGAGATTTTCACACCAACTGGATTGAATTACTTCAACTGCGCAGGTTTGAAATGAACGACTTTTTCATGTCTGTTCATGTCATGTCTGGATATTTTGAAGAATATATTCCCGACCCGAAATTCAACCATCACAACTAATTCTCAGGACTCTTTACAGCAGAGGGAGTTGAAGCTGAAATTTTAATAATTAATTGATTGAACGACTGATAGCGAGGAAGCATATGAAAGCATGTATCCAGACCTTTTTAAAAGTTAGAAATATTGTTTTGTCTTCCTCTTGGATGCTCTGAGATTTCAAGTATAGTATGAAATTTTAAAGTGAAAAGGGAAGACAAATCGAAAGAAATTTGCCATCAGTCGTTTCCATGCTTTCAGAGACTTTGTGGTGTTCAAAAAATATTTTAATAAAAATTTGCCTGGAAAACAGCAAAAAGTTTTGATGTCATGAACAATTTATGAATAATTTTCTGAATTGTGATGAGTTGAATTCCAAAAGTCCGTACAATTCGATCGTCGTAGGATCGTAGCCACGGAGTTGCCGAAATCTTCGAACTCGAGCTGTAATGGAACGAAACGCAATTGTGTTGATCTCTCCAAAAACCATGTAGGTGTCGCTCCCAAGTGATATCATCTGCTGATCACTGAGAGCCAGCCAGCTCATGGTTGTGCCGATTAGTAGGTCGTTGGTCCGTACGACAAAGCCATTACATTGAATGAAAAGCGGCATTCTTGCGAGTATTTTCCAGTACAGAAAATATACTCCTTTGTGCTGTACTAATTACTGTAAATTAAATTATATTTTTGCGGGTTTCTTTCCGAGCCCGGTTCGTTCTGTTTGACCCGGTTAAAGATAGCCTCATGTGCCGCTGCAATATCCGGTCGACCGCAATAACTTCGCTTTATCAGCGTCCGACCTTGGAAATGAGAGCAATGACCCCAGGATAATGTGCAGTTGGGGATCCCAACGAAGCTGCTGCAGTCAATAAGGATATTTTTCATCCACTGCAGTATTCTTTAGGCTTCTGGACATCATTCTTCTAGTAAAGAGAACAATGCTGGCCAAAGGGTGATCGAAACCTGAAAGGATTTCCAAAAGATCCAGAATCCCCTTCGCCAGGTTGTTGAAAATATCAAAACACGAATCCCGCTTCATTAAAGCGCTATGTGTGTCGAGTTCGTTTCACAGCCACAATCCCTTCAAAATGATTTACGCGTGATACTCATAGCCATTCTTTGAGATACTCAACAGAGCATAGCTGCAGTTTGTAATAAAATGGGGTTTTTTCTCTTGTATTGTAATTTGTACTGCAGTGATACGAGCGGACTAAGCTACCTACTGCCCTGGTAACGAATCTGGTGAGGCGCCGTTATTCACATTAGGTGTTCGATCAGGTTTCGATAGCCAGGCGATCTCGATGTTGAATTTTTTTGTCCTGCCTTTACGTACCGAGAAAACACATTCACCGTAAATTACGATACAATACTCCGAGACACGGTTTTTAACTATACAGTACTGTACAGTACAGTAGTTAACTTCATGACAACAGCAGAAAGAACCTTTTCCTCAAAGGCATGGTCTTGAAATTTCTGAAGCCGAAAATCCATGTGTGGCCCCAATTCTGATACTGAGGTTATCGTATTTTCCATTGCTGAAAATGGTTCCAACTATTCCAAGCAATGAGATTGTACGTGGCTATGATGATTTTCAGAATTGGAAGACCATTCAATATAGCCTTCATGATTCCATGACTATAGGACGGATCCACATATTGTGCCTGTTTTCGTTACTCACTTTATTATGACTCAACGTGATACGTGGTATTTTAACTCCGAATGGACTTATTAGAACTCGTGTTGAACGCAATATAATTATCATCAATGTCACTTGAGATATCGTTCCGTGACCTTAAAACGCAAGGTCGGCGACATTTGCGAGGGAGGAGCTTCTTATCAGAAATTAATTTTACAATTCACATTACGCAGTAGTGAAATTTGCCTTATTTCCAAGAATGGGCCAACAGAAGACAAAATTCCTGTTTAATGTATCCTAGAAATCTAGCGTAATTTGCATCATGCACATACTATACAGTACTGTGTTTACCGTCCAGAGAACTTTAGGAGCACGTGCTGTAAAAATAAAACGCCGTTTTTTTATTTGGTTGAAACATAGTTGTTGAAGATCTCACCGTTATTTGCCGTTTTACCTGGTCTCATATTACTTGCAGACAGGATGCAATTAATATAAGACAGGATGCAGGTGGTTCTCCGAAACAGTATCAAAGATGAATTTTTTTTCAAAAAATCACAGCAGTAGAGAAATTGCTTAATCAGGTTATATTGAAGGACATTTTGCCATGGCTAAAAAAATACTGTAATGCTTTGTGAAGGTGTAGAGTGTAGACCAAATATTTGCTGAGAGATCTCGCCTGCGGTCCTATCATAGTTTATGAACCGGATGCTGCCTTTGGAGTTTCTGAAAGAACCTAGGACAAAAAGAATGCATCATTGGAGAGATGATTTATGCACTTTTTTCCTTTATTTCGTTCGATTGTACAACAGTCATCCCCTTGTGAAAATAATAATTCGACGACATAATCCCAAAATCTCTTGGATTAGGTAGTAAGCAATAGAAGGCAGAGTTCGCAACAGGAGAAAATCCTTCCGGTGTAAAAGCACCCACGAGAAATTATCCGGCATTCTTTGAGGTCATTGACCTACTGCTGTATTTCACGGACTGTGTCTGAGGCTGTGCCAACTTCGAAGCACCAGCAATTCTTTTTCTTTTTATAAAGCAAGTTTTTTTCTTTGAGAGGAAAGAAACGTGGGTGCGACCCATAATTGTATAAAGAGGGTATTTATTTCAGGTGGTCAATTTTCGACCGACATATGCCAATTCCCTCCCCACCTCCCACCCGTGGACGCCACGCGTAGCCCGGTTGGTTGCATGGGCGACCGCGCGGATGAGGGGGGGGGGGTCGATAACGTATTCAGATAAGATCGTGCGTGACACATACTGGTACTGGGTGCTCAGTACTGCGCCAGAAAGGGAGCCCGAAGGTTATATCCCTGTCATAGCGACGGGGCGAGAGTCTATTGCTCCCTGTCCGCTTATCTATTCCTCGTTGTTGTTCTCCCGCGTTATGCCGGCTCAGTTCCCGCGGAGTTCAACAGCCGGAATGTGGGTCAGGCGTCATGTTCGTAAGATTTTCTTCTTCGCTCGGGTAGCCGTCGCACGGAGTGGGAGTAAGCGCTATCACGCCGGAATCTGAGTTGATTTATTTCCTGGCGTCTAAGGCAGCGCTTTAACCTCGTCCCCGTTCGCGGGCGTGTTGCATTGTCCGGTGTAACAGGATAACCTATCCGGGGCTCGGACGCTATTTCGAGAATAGGTTAGGCTCCAAGTGTTCCTGCTCCTTCCTGGAAGGTTGACGAAACCTCCTTCCCCAACGTTTTTGATTCACATACGATGCACTCCGGAATTAGCGTTCGTGGAGGCGCTGACTATTGGATACGTTTCATTCGAAGTCGCGAATGAATCAGTTACTTGCCTCGGATGCGAATAACGGTTGCTTGATGCTTTTCTGAGACTATAAATATACCATATTATTAACAACATTTGTTTAATTGGGTTACTCCGGACTCTGAAGAGCATCTCGATACATTTGTAAATCAATTAACGTCCATTCCGAAGATTGAGAAGCGAAGAAGATAAAACTCCACATGGAAATTTACGCTACATAATTTCTTCTGAGTAACCTGCGGAGGAGAAATTGAGTCCATTATTGAATCTTGGGAGGAAACTTTTATTGGATGCTGAGTCATTTCGAAAAGTTATTTAAAGGCACGGATGGATTGAAGACGAGAAGCTGCAATTAACAGGCTGACTAGATGTAGTATAGCGATATGACCTACTTGACCTATGGATAGGGTTTCGTATTTAGTTCTTGGTTAACTGCTTGTCAATTTGGAGAAATGTGTTTTAATTAACTTTTTAGCGCAAGGTTTCAAAATGTTATAAAAGTTGGAAATAGTCCTGATTCCTAGTGATGGAATACTGACGTCTAGTGAAGGTATGCAGCGAATAAATGGAGTGCAAGAGGATTTAAATTTTAAAACATCGTGTTCCGGTAACGACTCGTGGAAATGTACTCCGTACTCCATACGATGTAATTTGAACAATAGCTTCGAGGAAAGATTCAGAATCAATAGTAATACAGTGCAGTACAGTATTTGAAGCTTGGTAAAGAAAGAAGCATCGTGTGCGAAATGCTGTCAATTTAAGCACTTTAATGTAGTTATCCGAGATTCATATGAAAGAAAAGAAATCGACGTCAATGGTCGGGTTGGTAGTGGTATGGCTTTGATGGCCTATTACCCTATTTGATTGGGACTCAGGGCAATACCCTGTGTACTACAGTTATCCATGTGCGAAAGCGCCATTGAAATTCAATTTCAACCCGAGGCTTCTCAAATGTACACTTGCTGGTAATTACTTCATGAGTGTAGACTAATCGAGCGGAACATAATTATTTTAAATGGCACTCGTAAAAAATCCACTTAATCCTATTAAAAGGCTCTACGAATCGGCATCGATCGTGCGAATAACTGAATATTCAGAGACATGTTCCTTGTCGGCTGAGATAGGAAGCGTCAGCAAACGCTCTTCAAGAAACGCTGTCCTAAGTACACGTCCAAATGCGGACAATTTTAAGTGGTAGCGCGGGGAGGGGGGGGGGGTATAAGTTGTTTAGTTACACCCTCGTTTCTGACTGATCTCGATGCTCCGAGTTTATTGCCCCCTGTGTCGTGAGAAGCCGCGCTGGGGCACTCGGCGTGTTTCGCTGTCCGGTGCTCCGTGTCGCGTTGCGAAACAACATCGGAATTTCGTCATCCCCGCTCGGCTGCGCCTCATCGCTCGCTCGTCGACACGAACTTCAGTCGAGCGTTATTGCGAAGGCGGAGGAGGAGGGGGGGGGGGGGGATTGGATTCAGGCGGGGCGGCGGGTGAATGCTCTCTCCAAGTCGAGGAAATTGCGCATCATGGCGTGAGTAACTCATTCTGAACGTTTCTTGGAACACGAACCAGGGGGCAGGTGCGATGCGTAGTTTTTGAAAATAGGTAGAGTGTGTCATCAACACGCACTCCTTTTATTGGAGAGGAGGACAGAGAGAGAGAGGGTGGGGAGAGAGAACAAAGCATCCTGCGCCTTGTTTTCAGTGTTGCTGCTGAGGTATGGTATTCATACCAAGGATCTATCCATCACCTATCCCTCTGCTTGATGGTCAACATGTTGGCGTATGGACCGCAGTTGTCGTATTTTGAGAGTTTTAAACTCATATTTCTTTTAGTAAGCCATAATGGCAATATACTCCGCATAGTTTCTGAGAATTGGTAATGAGTGTCATTGACACGTACTCATACGGGAGAGGAGCATTTCTCTATTTATTTATTTAGAGAGAGAGAAAGAGAGATTAATCATTCTGCGTGTTTATTTTGGGCTTTCCTTCAGTGTATTGCTGGCTTAGTAAGACATTTGTATACAGTTCATGAATATACCTGCGTGATGGTCAACGAATTGCCTACAGGTATCAAATTCTGAAAATGTTCGATAAATTTTATCGCAGGAAGAACCTGCTGTGCGTGGTTTGCGACACTATTTAAAGAGTGTGTCATTGATACGCACTCGTAAGGGGTTGGAAGATGGAAACAGGGAGAGGCATTGAAGCAGCCTGCGCTTCAATGGTGCTGTTTTAGTATGGCCTTTGCCGAAAATCTGTGCATCCACGTAAATGATGGTGAATGTTTTGGCACATCAGCTGCGGTATCAGATTTTAAGAAGAGTGAATCATTCTCAGGGTTTTTCATGGAACAAACTAGCGGACGTTGGCTCCGCGTAGTTCCCGTGGAAGGGCAGTTAGTGTGTCATTGACACGTACTCTTGAGAGAGAGCGAGAGAAGAGGAGAGAGAGAGAGGCAGGCATCCTGTCCCTTGTGTCTGTCCTCACCAGTCCTCAACTACGCAGCGTAAGCATGACGTATAACCAGAATCCATGCATTTTTTCCGAGTGATTGTCAACAAGTTGACATGTCGAATGCCTGATTTTCATCACTGCTGCGATTCGCTTCTTCCGTGAAATCGTGCTTGTGGATTCAGGCGGGGCAGCGGGTGAATGCTCTCGGTGTGCAGGAAATTGCGCATCATGGCGTGAGCAACTCATTCCCAGCGTTTCTCAGAGAACGAACCAAGGGGCAGGTGTGCTGCGTAATTTCCGAGAATAGGTAGCGAGTGTGTCATCGACACGCACGCGTTAGAGGGAGAGAAGAAAGCCGCCTGCGCCTGACAGGAGTGTTATCATCCCTCTGGCGGTGCAGCTTTAGTATCTCGTCTACCCAAAAACCCTGCGCATACCGTGATTACTCCTCGTTACGCGAATAAAAAACGATCATGAGATGCATCATGCATCTCCATATAGTAGTATTTTACCTCATTCTTGAAAAAAAAAAATTAATTTGCCCGCGAACACGAGACGCACTTTCTTTGCACTCAATTTCTACAGAATACGGAAAGTTTTTATTTTACGCATGCTTCAATTGCCGGTTTGATCTTTTGAACGCATCCAAAAGAACCACTACTGCATTCTCACTATTCTGCAACTTCATCTAAAATCGTAGTTCGGCTTTGTATTGAACAATACGAACTTTTCAAAGTACCGTTTTGGTCAGAATCTATGATTTTTTCAACGTGGAGAATCTGGAGTCGCTATGAAATGTAAGATTATGGTGAATTCGATATATCGTAAAATACAATTCAGAGGCGAAAGCGAATCAAACTTTGAGTCCTTCGCAAAAACAAACCAGGAAGGTTCAATTCGCGTAGACCTATTACTGTAGCTTTGATCTCTCATCAATCAATCGAGAACAAAATACACATCATCATGAGTAAGTCATTCCCCGAAGCGCCTCCGGCGTAATGTTAATCCATGGAACATATATGCTGAGGAAAATGTTTTGGAAACAGACAAATTGGTACCCACACTTTTTCCAGGATGCCTTCCAAACAGAAAAGGACAACCAAGACTCATGCATTTTTTTCACTTACGACGCTACAGTATATGATTTTCCGAAACCCACCTTTTATCGGTTTAAAGGTTGTCTTTCACTTGGTGCTTCCTGCTGTGGCAGATGCAAGAACGAGGTGAATTTAGCAAGAGATTCCATACAGTACCTGTACAATAACATGTTTGGGGGGGGGGGGGGGGGGGGGGGGGGGGAGNGGGGGGGGGGGGGGGGGGGGGGGGGGGGGGGGGGGGGGGGGGGGGGGGGGGGGGGCAGAGGGTAGTCGTATAACCCCGCTGGATTCGTACCTTCCCGGTTCCTGATCCCCGAGCTCCCTGCGAAACGGGGCAGTTACTGTCCGAGCGACGCCCCGCTCAGTTTACACGACGAACAGTTCTCCCGTTCTTCGTCAATTACCCGTGTGAATTCCGCGGATACTGCGCACGAGAGATCAAGTACCGTAAAGCCATTGAAAGTGGACTGATGTTGGCAATTAGCGGAGCGAACACGCTGGAACTCCGTCTGTGGCCCCATTTTGGCCGAACCGTTCGTCGCGAGCCGAGCCGAGTGGTACAGTTATTTTCCTAGAATATCCGTAGTTCATTGACTCCCCGGCCCTTTTTCTGCGGCTGTCCGCGCGCCGAGTGTCTCTCTCTCCCCCGCTCTCAATTATTCCGCGCGTCCTGGTTTGGTTCCTCCGCGCTCGCTGTGTTCGCCTGCTCCGCGACGCTGCGCCCACTATTGCTCCTCCTGCTCCTTCGCGAAGCTGACGCTGACTCGCAGGCCTCCCTTTTGCGTCTGTGTGATGAACCGTTGATCCCAGTGTGTCATCGGCAATTGACACCTGAATTCAATCAAGTGTTCGCTCATGAATTTTCGGCGCACTGTGATTTCGAAGCCTGTCGTATAGTACTTGAACGTCCCGAGTTTTGGGCTGTAATTACCGGTTGTACGAGAATGTTGTTGATCTTGTGTGGCTGTTTCAATGGCAAATTAATGTTCTTCCAAAAACATTCGGCTGATCTGAAGTTGAAAATTCGGCGTTGCACAGTTCTGCACATAAGTGATGTTTGTGCTACAGTATAACGCCTCGGGCTTCTATATTCAGTACAGCACAGTACTTAAATTATCGTATCTACGAGCTGCGGCCACATTTTGATTCTGCGCAGCAATTTAATTTTTAAAAAGCACATGCCGAGAAGAGTTGGCGATTCTGAGTATAAATATGCGGCCTGAACAGAAGTGAAGTATGTGCCTTCAATCGCAGTCGCGTCTAGCCTGAAGGCTGTTTTTCAGTGGCAGGATTTCAGGCTCAGAAGCATCAGCTTGCTTTGGAGTTACGATAAGCAGCTGGCACACTGAATAGCTCATGATAATTCAGTACGTGAATGCCGTAATATTTTAGGAAATTCTGAGTCAGGTTCATGTTGTGAATGCAAGTCCGTGTGAATCAGATTTTATAGCAAATTTAGGCCACGTTTAACGGTCACTAGCTGAAAATAATGAGATTGAGCTACGTCAGTGTTTTACAAGCGAAATACAATACAGTTCCTCATTAAGAAAGTGCGCTCTGTAATGAGTTTAGTCGAGTAAATGTGATGGGGTCCTTATTCGGAGACATTGCTTGCCTTCTAGATAGCAGGGATTAAGACCACGTACTGTAACTTGTTTTGATTTCAACTCCGCGCTGTGCTTAATGCTAAGCGTATAAAATGTCGGTTCCGAAGTATGAAGTGTGTCGACGTATCGTCATCAAGTCCTTTGTGTCGTTGACCCTGTTCGAGCGGTAACAGTTTATTGAACCAACGATTGTTTTTTCTACTGCAAGGAGAAGAAAGCAGAGCTGCGTGTAATCGCTTTTTATCCGTCGCTGAAGCCGAGAAACATTTTGAAACTCAAGCGCGAAGTTTTCATCGTGGCAGTGCCGCAGAGGAAGAAAACTAGATCGGTGATTCGGAGGAGGGGAATTTCCTCAATTTTGAATTAAGATTGACAATCGCGATCTGAAGCTGTCTGACAAGATGATCGTGACGCAAGGGGATGGAAAAGTGGGGTGGAGTGAGTGTCTATCGACGGACGCGAAAAGCCCCGCTGAAATTTTCAACATAGACCCAAACTTGAATTGGTCATTTCACACGTCCACTGAGAACATCAAGCTACCGTTTGTCGACGATCCTGACGACGAACATGACAACGGGCTATCGTATGTCGCCGACGACTGCGATTGTCGGTGTGACTCGCAGGATCGCGAATCATCGTCGACTTCGCGATCATCTCCAGAAGGAGAATGTCTCGAGGGTTCGGTGGACGAGAAAGTTTGTGCGGTTTCCTTACTCGAAAAAGAAATTCGAGTCGCCGTGGACGCCACGGAGCCCAATCAACAGTGCGAGTGCCCGAGCGTTGATCTCGATCCCCCTGCGAAAACGTCGGACGAGCAGCACTCATTTGGCGGAAGGAAACCGCCGGTTGCTCAGGAGGTAAACAGGTTTCATTGATTCAAATCCCGAAAATACCCCGTTTATACGCAACCACCCCCATAAAAAAAGAAACACACATAAGTACCATCTCGCTCGCTCGGTAATGGAGTGCAGGTCGCACTGCTGTCTAATCTCTTCGGTTCGGAGTACTGTACTAGAGATGGTGCTATTGTGTGGCGACAAGAACAGCCATCATTACCACTTCATCCTAGATCATTTCCCAAGTCAGAGACTGCCTTACAAGTGTCCCTTGTCTTTTGGAAGAAAGGAAGCTTTTTTATATTTTTGTTATTTTTGAAACTTCGGGAACTCCAATTTGTGGTAAATTACGAGATTTTCTCGGTGTATGGGCCGCATTAGTTTCCACTCGAATGACAGCTAAGAATTGGGTACGGCCTATAAGAACACGCTGCCTTTGTGGTGACCTATTATTGAGATACAGTATACTAATCCAAATCACAGGCTCATCTGTACTGCGCATAAAGTACTTTAGTCATACGACCTGCAATAAGATTCTTCTAGTTAATCGGCAGATTTTCTTACTACGTAAGATACATTTCCCTCAAACTTCCTATTTTTGTGACATGTACGTGTTTCCTCAGAAATCATTACCCCAAATCATGGTGGGGCTTATCATGCGATCGCGAAAAAACGGCTTACCGTTTACTACTCTTCCTGAGAGAAACTGCAGTTACGTGAAATACCATGTTTTCCACGGACGTTCGATTGAATGTGCGGTTCTAAGAGGAAAAGAACAATGGGATTGTAAACTTTAGCGGATGACGAGCAATTACTGGAGCACGGTTATATTGCTCTACGCGAATTTACGAAGATAGGTGAAAATACTGTGCACGGATTCAGAAGGAAGCTCAGGTTTTTCATCTAAAGAAGAAAAGATTTCCATTAAGCAGGGGATGAAGAAAGGAGGTTGTTGGTTTTCTGTCCTATTTACTGCTCGCTTGTTCTGAAGCTAGTCTCCGTAAAACCGTGAAGGAGTTTCTAGATGAAAAGGAGCACCGACCTCCGGAGGGAATGAATTCCATGGAAGTCGGGCGGTGACCTGAATCGCGCGCTACGATATAGAGTATAATACCAGATCCGAGGGCGTTGACCTCACGTCTTGGCGTTCCATTTTATTCCAGGGCTTCTTTCGCCGGAGCATCCAGCAGAAAATCCAATACCGACCTTGCACCAAGAACCAGCAGTGTTCCATTCTGAGGATCAATCGGAACCGATGTCAGTACTGTCGACTGAAAAAATGCATCGCTGTCGGGATGAGTCGAGATGGTGAGTAAAAACATAGTTCATGATGCGATGCTGTATTGTCGATGCGAAGCATTCGGGTTTACAGCGTTTTTTTCTCTTTTTTTCTTCTTGCTGGTTTTCGAGCACGTGAAGAATATGAGCTGAGACGCAGGTATTCTAAGGACAGTACAGTATTGTGAAATGGCAGCTCTGCCAGGTTTCCCGCGCATTCCCGCCCTCTTATGTAAGGTCGTCGACCCATGGGGCTACGACGTTGACCTATTTTTCTCGAACCCGCTCCCCTCGATTCAATTAATAGCCGTGGGCCGAACTTCGCAAGTTTCTTACCCTCAATGCATGAATGAGCAGATGTCGCAACCAGCAAATGTCCCAACCACTGAGTTGCTTCATCCACATACACATTGTTATTCCGTTTTGTGAGATGCGATGCAAGTACTGTTTCTCGGAAAGTTTTCATCGGGTCTTGCGAGTAACAAGGCGAGCTCGTATTCTGCAGTACGTACGCTTCCTCTGTCGTAAATTCCGTAACCGTAACGGTGCTTTCCGAAGACCTGTTGGGTAAGATTATGGTCCATTCAAAATGCCAAAATTGACCCGGCATTACAAAATCCCCGCTTAGCGTAGGTATGGCATAAGAAATACTCTCATTCCAGTCTGGAGACGTAATCCTTACGTCTTTTGTGAAAGAGTTGAAAACGGAGACGTGACATCAAATGGTCGAATTCCATGAAGTTAAGGTCGTTCATTGTTAGCACTTAATTGATTTTATTTCATCCTCAACCTTGATAATGGGGTCAGACAGTCACGTTACTTTCGGGTACAGCCCGTATGCAATCTCATCCCCAGTTTTTCGACATTCTGTTTTGCGTAGAGCTATAGACGTTGCCTGTATAATTAAATTCGTGAATTTTGGTCGAGGCTTACGATTCTGGCTACCTCTGCCTGATTTTCCGAAGTGGACTTTCTGGTTCTGAGGTTAAATTACGATATAGAACTCCTTCCAAGTCATATATCCAATGTGCTTTATGAGGTTCGCTGCCTATCAAAACTTGAATCTGAGATGTATCGCATGATTTACGAGAGAAAAAGACATTCGAATGCTTTTTGGATACCTTGCGTCCATGCTCAAGTAATTCTTCGGCACTTGCCAATTGCTCATGATATACCGTTCGAATTTTTAATTCTGTGCTGTCTGCAAGAGACGCAGGATAATATCGAACGCGAATTTGTTTGGTCGTTTTTAGCTGTCCGATTCGGACGCGTCCCGAAGAGGGAAAAGGCGAAAATACTCGCTGCTATGCAAAGCGTCGCTTGGAAGTCGCAGGAAAAGGCGATAGACGCAGCATTGGCTGCGGACGACAGCTCATTGATGTCTACTGTCACTGGTGCACACAGGGACACGTGTCCATTCACTCAGGACCGTCTCCCAACATTCCTCATGCGCGCCCACGAACAGGCGCACTTGCATCCCAACACCAGCGCCCCGAACGGGCAAATGGTACGTGTCTGTTTCCATCTAGCGACGACCCCCAACGAAATTACAGTGCTGTACAAGCATTTGCCCGAGCCACTGAAGAAATGATCCCCGACATGATTTTGCTCTTTGAAAAGCACTGCGCTGCTTGAATTGTTCATCTCCTCAAATCCCCCTCAGCATTTTCACGCCATTATTAAGCTCCCCCATTTTTCTTCGCGTTATAAAAACTGCTCAGTTTATACACACACACAAAAATAAGAAAAATTACGAGAAGCAAAACTGCCGCCGACGCGGTAGGTTCTTCAGCATTTTTAGCGCATGAAAAAGGGACGAATGATACAGACTCAAGATGCATGAAACTCGTTGAGGGAAAATTCCTCGGGTCGGTGAAGAATTCTCGCAGAGGTTCTCTCCGGCCATTCGAGGTGTGGTGGAGTTCGCCAAGAGACTCCCCGGGTTCTCCATGCTGGTACAGGAGGACCAAGTTACTCTGCTGAAGGCGGGTGTGTTCGAAGTACTGCTTCTGCGGCTCGCTGGCTTATTTGATTCCCAGGTCAGTTGAAAACCGGGCTACTGACCGTTAGTTTTAATCAGGCCTTCTCGGGATCCCATCATGAGTCCATCTGATTTCTTTCTTTTTTTTTCGCCTCTCAGACAAATACGATGGTCAGCTTAAACGGGATGGTAGTAAAACGTGAGAGCTTCGGTGGACCTGGACCTAACGGCGGGGTGTTCGGTAACGCTCGATTTCTCATGGATTCCATGTTCGACTTCGCTGATCGTCTCAACACGCTCCAGCTGTCCGATGCTGAATTGGCTTTATTTTCTGCAATCGTCATACTTTCGCCTGGTCAGTATTCATGTTTGTGAATATCATTATACAATACCCCAAAGTGCCTTCAGTTGCGTACATGCAATCGTAACTTCGAAAAATAAGAATAATGAACATTTAGAATCTTGAAAGCAAATTTAAAAGTCGCATTCATTACCACTACTGGTTGATGCTCGAATGAAGTCATTAATTTTCCTAATCCGGAATGCTCCTTCGAACGGAAAGTATCCTGCAGTTTTGACCCTGACGTAAAACATTTCACCATTCATCTCGGCTCAGCCCGTTCGAAGTTTTTGCGTTATTGAGGCGTTGCGGACTTCGGTAAAATGGCTTTGAACTTTTACGCAAATGTTCTTGGTTACGTGAAATCCAAGAATTTTGCCATTCCACTGTTGCGTTAGATCCCTAATGACAAACTTCATCCATAGACTTAAAGAACCTTATTTGTTTATCGGATAAGTTTATTTTTAAAGTTCTCAGCTTAATTTGATGTCCTCATCACTGAAGTAAACATTTTCCATAATTCCTGGAAGCATTATCCTTGAATAACCTTAGAGATACGTTGTCGAAGAGAAGCAAATTAAAAGCTGTTGAATTCTTCTTATATCTGAGAATACCGTAAATTTTGTTGATTCTTGAATTTTGAAAAATTTTATTGAAAACTGGTTTGCGCGCCTTATGCGAGGGTCTTTGGTACTTGAGTAAATACAGTGTGGTACTGTACTTGGCACATTATATTCACTGATGGCATTATGTGTGCTCTAGTAACATTGCTTATTGCATGACTCATCTGTATTTTGGGAGTTGTCAACTTGATTTGATTCCAAGGACTGTTTAGTATAAAAACCTTGTCACTCAGACACTCATGATCAGAAGTGGAAAATTACATTGTATTCACAAATCGCGTTATTCTCTTCTTTTAGACCGACCGGGTTTGAGAAATCCTGAGCTGGTTGACCGCATCTGCAGCAAAATGACGTCGTTACTAAAGCAGTCGTTGAGGCAACGACGAAAAATTCCGAATTTTGCGTCGAACAACGGCGAAAAATGCGAATCGGAGCACATCAGCGAGGAAGAGGCGCTTCAAATGTATGATGACCTCGTGAAGAAAATCCCGGACCTCCGCACGCTCAACACCCTGCACTCGGAAAAGCTGCTGGCATTCAAGATGACGGAACAGCAACAGCAGCAATGCCAGACGGATGCCGAACCCGAGACCGACGTCGACATGAAATCAGGCATCCCTGAGTCCTACTCCCGCGGAGGTTGTCCCAACGAGGGCAATGACTTGGCCGAGCCGCCGATGCGAGGAAAGGGCTGGGAACAGTTTGAGCACCAGGGCCTAAGCAGCAACAGCAGCACGAGCTCCGGCCACTGTTCCGGGTCCTCGGGATGCGCTTCTCCGCGATCCCCGCACTCGCTCATCAGCGAGGAAGGTGTGAAATCACCCGTGGGATCCCTGTGCAGCAACGAGTCCGCGTATTCCGGGGACTGCCACTCAGTCCTCACCATGTCCTCTGGAATCAGTCGGTTGTCCTGTCCGCGGACGTCCGAATCCGGACATCTTCCGCCGCAACAAACGCAGCAGCATGACCCACGTGGCATCCTGCCACAATGTCACGGCATGACTGCGGCTCTCGGCATGTGTATGAATGGCGAAGCACAAGCCCCATCGTCCACCATTGCTCACGCTGAAAATGTGGAGACGATGCTGTACGTGCCGCGGAAACTCGATTCCCCTACTGACTCCGGGATCGAATCCGGCTGCGAAGCTGCGCGACTAGGGGGTAAACTGAGTCCATCTCGACCAGCGTCTGCTTGCAACAGCCCGCAATGCGGCGGCAGGGTTTCGCAGGAAGAATTGTCCGCCGGCGGGGAATCGTCCCCCGAAGACATGCCAGTGCTGAAGAGGGCGCTGCAGGCGCCGCCGCTCATCACCACGAACTTGCTGATGGACGAAGCCTACCGGCCTCATAAGAAATTCCGCGCTATGCGCCGAGAGCAGGAAGGGGACGCCACTTCGTCAACTTCTTCCAGCAGCCCTGGTCCTAGCGCAATCAAAATGGATTTGTTGAGAAGCGCTCTTACGCCGGAACACGGCAGTAGTGAGGATCAGCATTCCGCCCCTGGCCATCAACAACGATTGCCGAGCACGCTGGCGCGGTCATTGATGGAGGCGCCGAAAATGACTGCCGAGCAAATGAAGCAGACTGACATGCTCGCGTCTCTCATCATGCGAGGCGACATGCCGCAACCATATCGCCCATCCTACGGCGCCAGACCATCGACGTCGAAAGCCGAGCACGAATCAGCCGCCGACTCCGGTGGCTACAGGCACTCGCAATTCCACGCGTCCGGCAGCAGCGGTGGATCCCGCACAATGTCCGCCCTGACTTCATGCCTCACCGCATCTACACCGATTGGCTCGCCGCAGGCCTCCACTTCCCACGCCTACGGATATCATCCACCGAGTCCGATTCAGCCGCCAATCCATGTCCACCCGCGCCTCGTGGGCGGAAACTCGGGATCGCATCCGCCTTCCCCGAGCCCAGACTCGCCGTCTGATTCCTCTGCAGCTTTACACCCGTCGGGCTGCTGGAAAACTGCCGCACCTATGGAGAGAACATCTCGGTGCCTGCCGATCGACGTGGATCCCAATCCGGATTTCCTGGCCGAGGAAGCCCCGGACGCTGTCGCACCGCTCAACCTTTCCAAGAAAATCTTGGCAATTCCTGTGCACGCTCCCGCGCTGGCGATCCGTGCCAAAATGGAAGTGTAAAACCCATCCGGTGTCGCTTTGCAGTGTCGATGTTAGTGGTTCAAAACCCCCAGCGTCGTGCAACGAAGGTGCTGTATGTCTCTGGTGGGCTTGAATCGATGAGCGCAGTGGGAATTCCCATGATGTCCTTGTTGCCAAAAAGAAGAAAAAAGAAATACGCACTATGCACTTCGTTTGTTCCGCGTAAGACGCAATCCCGGACGCCGGGGAAAGAATGTTATTTTTATTTTTCGGGTCACGGACGAAAGCCTGAATTCATGGTCTCGATGACTTTTTTTTGTTGAATCCCCTGTCCCGGACTTCGTGTACTTCTCCCGAAGTCGGAAGACGTTGAGCTCGTGCTGGTCGTTTACAGAAGGATTGACGCGGAAAAGGGATACCTGTGATGATTATACTTAGTTCTCCTATTTTCAAATCATTTTGGAATGAGGAAAAAGAGGAGAACGCTTTTTGTTGTCAGCAAATTCCAGTGAGCGCAGAAGTTCTGACCCCGTTCTAAGCACCCCTACTGCATCGCTAGAGAAGCCTGCTCGAGCAAGTGTCAACTTTTCAATATCTGGGAAACGTTTAGTACAAAAATCTTGATTTTGTCCTAATTTTCTATTGAATTGGTCTTCGCTGGGATCCCGTGAATAATAAGAAAACCTCGATGAGCTCTCGAGGCTCGCTCCAGCAGGAGAATTGTGGATCGATCGGCACTTTCCCGGTATCCCGGCACTGCTGGACTCTGAAAAAGAGGTGCAAGATGCGTTGAAGAATTTGTATATTGCCGTGTATCTACTCAGAGGAGGTTACAAAATTCGTGGACGTAGAGAGCGGGAATATAGGCAATGCCGATGAGTCTATCGCGTCGATCACGACGGATAGGGGGTACTATTACAGTTTTCTCCCTCTTTTCTTTTCCGGATTGTTCGCGCGAATATCCAGCTTAAATTTCTGTCCCACTTCCCCCTCTCGGTGTTGACCCAAACTTGCAGCTAATCCTGCGGCTGCCGCGGATTGTTGGAATGAAAGCGGTTGGAAAAATCTCAGAATGATCGATTAGAGATTGTGTAAGTTGTGATACTTCTTGAGTTGAGACGTTATTATTCATTTTAATCTCCCATGAATCCGCTGGATTTTTCGAATGTTGCCTCCGGTCCTCGTCGGCCGATCCGGAAGTGGTTTGGATTCCCCTTAAATCAATCGAACAGTAAGTGAACCCAGTGATACTCCCCTCCCAGGGAAAGGCCCTTCGAATGTGTCCCGTGATCTCCGTTGTTGGACTTGTTTGCATTCGTTTGTCCCCTGTGAGATGAAGTCGAATGCCTGCTTTCACCCATCGGTTTGTCGCAGTAGTTCCTGTGTATCCACATTGCTTTCGTGAAGCACTGTCGGGGATTGTGATTCTTTTTCCGTGGAGATTACGCTTAATTGGGGTTTTGAGTAGTGCGCCGCTTCTGAACGCCTGCAAATGCCCCAAGTTTTTCCTCGCGGTTTCCTCCACGATCCTCTTCAACTCGGAAGATGAAGCGGATGGGAATTATATCGGAAGATGGAATATGTATGTCTCTCGATTTTTGCTCGTATGAGTAAATATGATTTGCTGAAAGAACGACTGCATTCATTTCCCCCTAATCGTGCGAGAATTCTTCTTTCAGGCTGAGAAAGGATTGATGCAGAATAATATTGCATTTGCGAACATACAAGTTCAAGTGTACAGTACTGTGCACATTCGAGCTTCTTACATCTGTGAGCTGAACAAAAAGACTACGTTTGATGTAAACACTGTGACGATTGAATTGAAAGAATGTAAACCTGGCTGCACGCTTGAAATCAGAGATCCCGATTCTTCCAAGTAACGAAGCTTTCGTCGAGATGAAGTTACAGTATTTTTTTGAGCATCTTGGGAAATTCAGTTCGGGGTCCAAATTTTAAATTTACAGTTGGCTTGCTCTTCACCTTGAAAATGCAATATGACGACCGCGATGTATCACTTCACGTAGTGAAATGGAGTATTACTGTAACTTATTTTCGTCTGGCTGCTTATAAATCATTCGAAGGCATGCTGTGATGCTGAACAACAACAAAATCAAGCAGGCACTGAAAAAAGTTGGTACGAGAACACCAACTTTATCTTCGGTGTTTTGTTTTTCAAATTTACAGCGCGTACATGCGGGAAAAATTGCCTGGAACAGGGAAAATCGCACGTCATGTAAAACATAATGGGATACATTTCAATCTTTTCATTTACAGCTGGAATCAAGCAATTCACAATTCCGTTAAAAAAAGAGAATACTTTTTGTTCAGAGTAAATGATGGACCTGAAGTCGTTGGCATCGATCGTTCCCATTCCTTTTCGTCTTCCAGGGAATCCCAAAACTTCGGATATACATACGGTACATTATTTTGCTTCTTACAATATGATTTTTCGAATGCAAACTCAGAGAATGACGCTGTAATACGCATGAACGTCGTGAACGATTAAAGATTTACAGCGAAGTGCAGTACTTCGTGCTTCCAACAGCAGGAATAGAGATGACTTCTCGAAAATTAATTCAAGTTTTTCTTTCGAGTTTTTCTTTCTTTCTTTGGCCCCGAAACCTGAACAGCAACGATTCTCTTCCAATTTCCAGACTTTCCTGGATGAGGACAGATGCCGCCCGAATGTACAGAACCTGACGTTCAATGCGTAGAGGAGGTGTCGTCTAATCCTGAGTCAAATTTTTAATATTTTGAGGATTCGATGCTATCGATTCGGACACCCGAGAGATTAAGCTGAGAATACGTATATTGCAAGTAAAAAGGAAACAAATTGGTTTATTTAATCCCTAAAATTCGCAAACTCTCGTGACAATCAAACGAATGAAACGCCGACTAGCGAATGCAATTTGCGAAATAAGCTCTTCCGACGAGATCCTGCATCTTTCTATTCCATCTCAAAAGACGCAAAGAAAAATTCCCGCGAGGCTGCGACCAAGCGTTTTCAAAAAGGACTCCACCACCGCACCGAACCCATGAGCTTTCGCGTACCTCGACAAAAGTAGCATCCTGCCTTGTGAGCGAGCTTCAATGGCCAAGCGGATCCCCCCCCCCCCTAAAAAAACATCCGGGGTTTCTATGTTCTCGAACAGGACGTTGATACATGCATACGTATGTCAGTATCGCACATTGAGAACCGTCTGCTACGATCCGCCATCCGATGGTTCGTCTCACTTCGAAAGAACTTCTTTCTTGTCCAGGAGCCAGCGGCATTCTTGTTGGAGTTGTCAGCCACGGTCGGACATGAGCGCTCCATTTAGAATGTCTCCGGGGCCCGCCAAAAAGTATCGGCAACGAATTGCGCTGAAATAATTCAAGACCACAGTGACGTTAGAGACGTTTGCTATTGTGTAACATATCAAACGTAGCTAAGCCTCCAATTTTGGCTGCAACTCATTTTCCAGTGAGCCACATCAAATCAAAGTTTGGTGAAGCTCGCCAAGCCTCTTCCGAGGTTGAATAATTTCCTTAATGTGGTGCTGATTTCTCTCTGAACCACATAAATCGATGGCACAAAAACTCCAAGGCGGAGGTCAAATTGAGAGTTGACCTCCCAGCAAGTTTGACCATCAAATTGCGGGATGGTCAAATTCCAGGGAGTCTGAATTCAAATGTACCACCTGTACAAGCTTCACTTCTTACCAATGTAAAAATAAGCATACAAAAAAATCCAAATTCACGTCATGTTGAAGCAACCGGGTTACTATTTTTTTTTATAAACTGCGCGTGGAAATCAGACAGCTCTTACATATCAAGACCAACCGACGATCTGTTGAACGTAATTAGGAAATTAACAGACGCGACCGAAACTCTGAATCTCGCGATCAAAGCTATTCCAACTTCGTGAGCCACGAACTTGCTATGTAAATCGGGAAAGCACGCTCATCCGGCTCTACGGTAGCTTTCTACGTTCCGGGGAGGCAAGCTGGAATAACTTGATCATGAATCATCATTACTTCCAGCTGACTACGAAAGCTCTGCTAGAGAAGTTGTGCCTTGGTTGAATATACAGCGTTCCAATGCAGTTGACGACCCGAAGACGTGCGGATGAATCGGGGACAGTGATCCTTTATCCCAGAATTTTACAGCCATTTCATTAAAAGACAAACTTGTTGCTCTTTGGTACAACTTGTTAACTGCATCGATTTATTTTCTGAATTAGTTCATCATTATAGGGCGTGTTAGCCTTAAAAACATCCTGACTTTAAAGATCAAACTGCGGCACAACTAAGTCCTATGTGTAAAAGCTACGGAATCCGAAATCCTTGTCACCAAGGCAGGTCTAACCGGATCTGGTCCCTGGTGATAAATTAAACGTGCGAGTTCGAATGTTTTTTTCACATTTCTCATTGCATGATTCAATTAACTAATACACATATGTGACTCTATTGAACCCTCACAGGAGAAGAGATACAAGTACATCAATTGAAGGGCTTTCATCTTCGTGCGCAAAAAAAGCTGAATTATGTACGCGATTCATTGATGCCGGATTTGCCCAATGCCGTTGGTGCTAGGAAATTATTGGACAGTACTCTCAAATGTAAACCTCAAAGGACTCGTGTGCCATCCTTCCCCCGCAAATGTCAATTTAGCCACCATTCATCAAATTCTTTCGATTTTCAAAGTTTATGTTGCGTCGATCCTCTTACACTGACCGGCATGTTAATTGATTTTCATCTACTGGATACGAGGTCCAATAATTGAGCATGAATATGGTATGCCTGATAACAGCAACCAAAGCCCAGATGATCCTATTTCAGATGAGTTGATGATTTCCGTAGACGTTTTACTTTCGGATACCACAGCATTGCCTCATAGTTCCTGATGTCATCAACAGTCTTCGGTAAAAAATAGCGCGAATTTTGCGATAATTTTTTGGTGGCCAACAAGTTGCTGATCACATGAAAGGTATGCACTGGCAGCGTTTTTCAATGGTCAGACTAAACGCATGTAAAATTGTATCGAAATCGGACGTGAATACTTGAAGAAGGTTCAGAAAGAATTACATTGTGCAGAACATATTCAGAAGTTGTTCCTTATCATTTCATGAAAATTCCAAATAAAATCAATGAGCTAAGAGACCCTTTTGAGGGTATTGCATAAATTACCTAGTCTATAAAGCTGCTTGCACATTACTTGGTTTACGGACTGTTCAGATGATCATGGACTCTTCACTGGAATGGATCCAATCCCTTATCTTGGCACGATTGTAGTAATGAATGGAGTTGGAGCCTCGAACCCAGGGTGGGCTCTGCAAATGTGGTAGGCGGTACACACAGAAGATGGTGCATGAACACTCGCATGCCCGTTGAAAGTGGCCCAATACAGTACTCAAAAAGCAGGAAACCCCCTGGAGAGACTTGCATGTCTCCAGAAGCCCCCAAATGATGCTCACCTCGGCGAGGCTGGAAGCTGGGCATTGCCCGGTGAGTAGGAAATGTTCCAGAGCAAAAAACAAGAGGGAATCCCGAAACGAAAGCTATTCTGATTCAGCACTCGGTCGGAGCGTACTGCCGGCACCGCTTCCGACCGATCCCCCGGACAGAGGATCCCACGTCGGCGTTGGCGGTCGAGGATCCATCCGGCTGGATGATCCCGGCTTCTTGATCTTGCGTCGCTGCCGACGTCGACGGCCTGCCCTGCATCGACGGGTTTCTCCCTGACCGCCCCTCCGGCACCTCCGTCACGGAATCGGGTTCTATGCCGGTCGCAGATGGTCCTTTGCCTGCGGGTGCCGCGGGGCCGGCGGAAGCTGCGGCTGTTGCTTCCTGTTGCGGCGCGTTAGTGGATGGCGCTTGTTGTCTGTGGTGGAATCCCTGCGTCGGAAAGAAACACCAGAAGCCCATTAAAAATTGTGATCGGTCAACTCAGTGCGAAACACGCAAGCCAAAGACAACTGGACAAAGCCACAAAAAAAAAAAAATACCGACGCAATCTGAATCGATGACTTCAACTAAATGGGGCTTCACCAGCCAAGCATTCTACTCATGTTGGCAAACGACGTGATGCAGCATTGAAACGTGACATTAACGCTGACGTATTTTAAACCCAAAGTTCTGGGTATTTTCCTGCACATGCCGGTCAAGCAATGACATGTATTCATTTATTTTATTTTATTTTTGTGCAGCTGTGTTAAGTTTTCTGGATTTAGAGAAAAACTTGACAAGTTCGTGATGCGAGGCATCTAGATAATATGTTTTTAAAGTCCGACAAGCATTACGTTTCTTGAAACTTTAATTTATTCACACTTTATATGTACGTCCAACGACAGAAAGAATGTACGACATCATTTTCAGTACCAGTATTAGAAATATATTAGAATTAGTATATATTAGTATTAGAATTTTCAGTATTAGAAATACTGTAGAACGAATTCCACCCAGGAATAGCAAGTAGCCAAGAAATTAGTACGTATCAGGAGCACACAAATGCGGATTTACAATTGTTGGTGACATTTTCGTCTCCAGACAAATTCCCTCCGGTTTTTCATCGAACGTCTGATCAGCTACAGGATTTTTAATCATTTGCCCCTTTTTTGCACCGCTTCCCCCGAAAATTCCTGATCAATAATCAATAAAAACCACTCGGTTAACAAGATGTGAAGCTTCATCCTAGAGGAGGAGTACTTTTTCTGCACTTCTCGTGAGAGATTACCAGCACAGTCACGCAAAACGAATAAATGAGGTAAATTTTTATTCAAAATTCTTAATGTTATACGATTGCAACGTTAACGAAGTCTATTTCCTACTCTCGTGTTTTTAACGGTTAAACATTTTATTACGAATCTAGGAAAATTGGCTGCTGAAGGTGATTATAAGGTTTGTATTATTTCATTGCTGATGAAATTTTGAGGGTGGTACTTGAATGTTAGAACATTCAACACTTCTGAAAAACCTTCCGTACATACGAAGAAAAATTCACTTTACGCAAACCTCCAGTTACCGTATACACAGAATATCGCAAAACCACTCGCTTTTGAAAATGGGATCAAATCCAAGAGCGCAGAGTTCTTCGGGATTACAAAAATTTCGCAAGAGGCGGAAATGTTACCTGAAGCGAAAAGCGTCGATGAGTTGCTTTCCTGCCTCCGCGTCTCTTGGAAATGTGCGGGTTGTTTCTTCTCATGGTCTTGTTATGGAGAATTTGTAGCTGCGTGTAAAGTCGCTTTAGTTCGTCCTGTCGTCGACACGGGAGGACGAAACAAAAAGACATTTGAAATCGAATCATGCGAAGGACAAGCTCAAGAATGACGGAGCAATGCTCACTGATCAAGGCACTCACTTTAACGACTTCCGGGTCCATTTCGGATATATCCAGCACGCGTCCCTCCACGTCCTCAGGGGCGAACTCGTTCTCATTGCCGGCAACATTGTGCCCGGAGGGCTCCTTAATCGCATGCCAGATCTTGGAAGAGGGCAAAAGACCAGAGTCGCATAAACATCCCCGAGGCGACGAGTTTAACCCACGAGGGTGTCAACGGGATTTCTCCGGGGCAATTCGCTTCGCGACCTTTTCGCTGCCAAATCTGCCCGAGCACCGGAAGGGCAAGACAATATCTCATGCTCGCAGAATAAAGCGGGGGATCTAATACAGTAATCCTGTTTCTGTGGCCTGACTTCCTTTTTCTGGTGCAGCTTTGTCCGCAGAATTGCGGCGAGGTTATTGCTGTTCTGGGGTGAATTCGCGATGGGAACGTCACGCTTATAGGAAAAAAGTCCCAGGAACCAAACACCGCACCGTAAAAAGATTGAAATTGTTTTCCAAGTACGGTTAAAATTTTTGCAGAGCAGGATTGCTCAACCTTTATGATAAATTATGATCTTTATGATAAATTCATTCAACTTCACTCTTTTCAATTTCAACTGGTCTGCTAAAGTGGAACCCTCTCAACAACTGCAATCTGGTCCACAAAAATAGCCAATCCTATCCTTATGCAGAACCATATTTTACATAAGGTTCCAATAAATATTGATTAATCTGTTCCCTAAACCTGATTTGCGCATATAATTAACGTTACAACTATTTTTCAATTAAATCTTTTGTAAGATTTGTTCCGGGATGCAAAGAAAATTATGCTATTTTTCAGAATTTTAGGAAATCCTGTATAACACAGTAAAATAACAAATGAAAACTTTGTGGTGAGAGCCAGGAGTTAGCAATCCTTTCACTGTATTTTTTCAATTTCTGGAAATCAGCTAAAGGTATTAATATTTAGTGTTTAGTGAACAACTTTCCAAGCGTTCTGTGACATTTGTGGGCACATGCGCTGGAAAATGCATTGCATGTCGCGATGATTCAGCTTAAAATATTATCTCTGGTTTTAATCGGAAAGCGAAACGAAATCATCGAAATTGATCAATTATCGTTTTAAAAAAAAGCGCCGTGACTGGAAGGAGTTGAAGATGAATTCCACATCTGCAACGGAAGGGTCTTACGACTGCTATCGGCAAGGCATTCGCGAGAGCTTTTCTTTATATGCTTCATATAAAGAAATACCAGATATATCCCGAAATCCTTTTCGCGCGAAAAGCAGGAAATGTCAAGCCAGCAAGTAGCTCCGTATCTAACAGTCCTTTCAAGATAACCTCGTTTCTTCGGGGAGAAGAAAAAAAAGAGTCTGAGGCAATTCTAATAGATATTTGGCTGCAAAGATGGAAAGCATTGGCAGGCATTGCGCTTCATCCGAAAGCGACCGACGCCGAACGGAGAAACAGGGGATCAATCTGGTCTCGGAATAATTGGCTGACGAAGCAAGAGATGCGAGCTTGTGAGATGCACGGGAAGGATCCCCCTGGGAATGATACCTCGGCGATGGATGCATTGCGAAGGCGTGTCTCGGAAATGTCACAAGCCCATCTGGGAAAGGTCACCGCAAAAGAACCACCCCCTCCCCAACCCCCTTTCGACTATTCGCCTCATTACCTCACAGCTTTCCGTCTGAAATCGTAATGCTTCGATGTAATTCGACCGGTACCAGCACGTTTTTCACGGAGCATTGTCGAAAATTTTTCTGGAAATGCGTTAAACCCATTTTCAGACGAGACGCGGAAAATCTTGAATCATCGGGGCTTCGATGAACCGAGCCTTCGAATAAGCATACTGTATTAAACTTTTTAATGTAAGCGAATCATAGGATTTCTCATCATGGAATCGACATTTTGGACCACATGATCATTCCTTTTTGAATCATTGAATTTTCGATCCACTTTTTAAATATTCATCATTTATTTACATTGGTTCGCCGTTGTTTTTTCTTCAATATTTGATCACTCATGCTGCACCGCGATTTTACTGACCCCTGATTCCGAAGATGTTATTAGATTTTGAATGAAATTTTAGGTAATCATACAACGAATGTTGTTCTTGTGTTGAATGAATGCATCCAGAAATCCAAATATCCGTGATACTGTATTCGCTTGCCAAGGCAGAATGACCCATCATTAGCCCGGATAATTTGAGTTGTATTGCGGGAAGTACATCTGGAAATTCTGAATACACAGATGGTTTCTTGAACTTACGTAAATATGCCTGTTTTCCACAACGCGATATTCCTCGATGGCATATTTTTTTGCATAGCTGATTTTAAATCAGGCATATAAAAGTTCAGGTGCATATCAAAATAAATGCAGCGGAAAAACAGCGATTAAAAGACAACTAACGGGCTTCGTCTGAGAATTTTCTCCAATAACACGGATTTTGAGAACGAAAACAAGTTTTTCTTCTTCAACATTCGGTGAAACGATTATTAAAATGTTTTTCCGATTTATATCTACAGTACTGTACATTCTTCATGGAACTGAGGGGTAACACGGATTTCCATTAAGGTGATACACATTGTAATGAATGTATGGTGAATGACCAAAATGTTCGAGTTTTGAATTTTGAAAAGAGCAATATGTGCTCATAATTCAAGTTTCCAGCATTTTTTCCTTGTTCCAAAGCTTGATTATCATTCAAAGCTCGGCCAAACGGAGTTTTGAAATATTTGTTCTCGGTTAACAGTGGTGCTGTAGAAGGATCTTTCTGGAACATTAAAAAAAGTTTGAATGTGCTCATTTTTTACTAAGTTAATTACGAGGGAGCGATTTGGAGACGCAGTCCAATTACTGAATATGTAACATTCACCTGTTCTTTAGGCACATTAATCCCCGGAACTAATTCGATATTTTCAAATATATTTTGAAGCAGGATCCGTGACAAAACAAATACAGTACCGGAAAATATCCCGGCATCCGTTGCTAAGAGGTCTGGAACTTTCCTGACGTGGAAAAAGAACCAACCTTGCTTCCGAAGAGCAGCAGAATCATGAGTGTTGTTGAAAAGTGACACCGAATGAAGAGGATGGCAAGCATGACGTCCGGGTGAAGCAGAGAAACGAAAAACGGCGACACGGCGTACACGATGAAGCTGGATACCGTCTCGAAGTAGATGCACAGGCTCAACAACATCCTCTCGTTGTATTCAGTCTCTGCTCTTCTGATCTGGTAGCTGATGAAAATAGCGAAGAACAAGGCGCACAGCTCACCTGCAAACAGATCAAAGTGTTAACAGGTTCACCCAAATCCCGCCTGCCTCTGTTTGTGAGACAGCCTGCGAGAATAAGCTGCTCATGCCCTCGCGGGAACACGCAAGAACAATGAAGATCTGCTTTCCAAGGATTCCCGGGAACCAAAGGGTATTCAATCAAAAAAATTTCGAAAAATGTCCGGAAAAACCTCAATTTTTTAAAATTTATTCAAGTGTTTCCGAAATTTCAAGAACATAAAAAATACAGTGAAGAAAATATGTATGACCGGCTACGGCGGGTGGCAGTGCATTATGCCGCCAAGGAAATTATCTTTGCTTTCTTCGCCACACTGAAAATTGAAAATAATAACTAACAGCCCAGTATTAACATTGAAAAATGGAAACCTGGCTAGCTCTGTGCGAATCATCAAAAGACGCTCGAAAGTAGGACAACCTTCTTAGAAATTCTCCTCATTCCCCTCAAGTAAGCATGCAACAAAATGTTCTATTAATTTATCATTATTTAAGTGTATGTGCTGTTTCTACCAATGCAACAAAACAATTTTGATTCCGTTTCATTTCAGAAAAATTCGATTAAATTTTAATTTGAACTTGTTTCCACTGCGATAAATGAAACCGCTTTATTCACTAACGTCTTGCTCACACATTGGTATAGCATGTATAGATTATCTTTTCAGAGAACACCTCCGATTCTCCGGGCTAATGGTGGGGCAATTCTATCTAGAGTATTCTAGACAATCAAAAGCAATACAGTATTATGATTCATTGGAATTGTGAAAGCATTTATTATTCAACACAAAAGAAGTATTCGTTATATGTGTTCCTAAAAATCTCTCAAATCAATGATCAGGAGAATCACTTTCCGTGGCATGAATGATCAAATACTGGAGAATACATCGGAACACGGGATACCACATGTATCGATGTGTTGTTTACACATTGGATCATTCGGTTACCTGTGTTGTTTACACTTTTAAACTTTTGATAGGTACAGTATATCCGGTATAATGGCCACATGAAGACGAGACCGAATCGGAGTTCATAAAAAATGAATATACTGCCTATGCTCTATAAATCTATCGAGTACCGGTTATTCGTGTATTGAATCGATCAAAGGCCTCGTGATAATTTGAAAGTGATGTCGTCGAATTGAATGTGTCCGACATACACTGAGCTAAGAAACCCGTTCCTGGAACGAGAAATGTGAAGAAGATTGAGCGCCTCAACTCCATCTTATTACGACGTTTCCTATATATTCCTGCGAGAAAAAAAAAACATTTCGTCGCGTCGTTTATGTTCTATTTTTCAAGTTCTATGCTCGGAGCACGTAGCATGGACGCAAGGGAAATATATGGACTTCCACATAACAAGCTCAACCCCTCTCTGTGGGGAAAGCGTTTCCGAAACCCACTCCATCCCGGTGGAACTCCTGCTCACCCACTAGTCCGCCGCAACCATAGGCATTCAGAAACTGCTTTTATGGAGAACAATGCCGAGAATAACCCCTTGTCCGATGCCGCAAATCTTCACGTCGTTTGCGAAGAATGGCATCCCGTGATATAAACGTCAGACCTCAACGCACTCTTCAGTTTACGGCGATGACTCTACGCCGTCTCCATCAATTTCAGCACAGGTTTTATCAACTGTAAGTAAATGCACCTTTATCGATGATTGCAGCCGACTCTGACTTTCTTTTACATCGAATTATTATGCCTTCTTCATTCTACACAAGTAACGTGATTACTTTTCTTCTAAAAAAATTGAGACAGACAAGTTGGGTGCACCTGGTACTCAGGTACATGTTATGGGATCACAAAACTAGGATGATGGACTTTGAATGATCTTCGGAGAATAAACACCATATTCAAAAGCAATGGTTCATTATGATATAATCTCACATCTCGATATGCATCCCATGATGGAAATCCAAAGTCGCTAATTGAACTTAAAAGGAAAATTTGAAACTTATATAAATCCTTCCTTTGATTGCATTTGGCATTGAGTTCTTTCGACATTGAGGATTTCACGAGGGAGAGGCGCAATTCAATGCATTCAGGGAGAGAGTAACGGGGTTTTTCTGAGGTTAAAGGCATGATGCAAATTAGAGGCAGTTGAAAGGCTTGAAAATGATGACATTAATTTGAATTTTTAACGTGTTATTCAGATGTGATGCTTCTATTTTCGATATAAGTCGATACTGAGTATGGGCTGCACTTGGGCAACTGCTGAACATCCTGTGCTCAAATATTATAGGAATCGGCGACACTAAGGTTTTCGTGCGCATTACTGCGGATTCTTCCATAACGGTGGTTCTATTGAAAATCATCGAGCTGTGAAGCTTTGGCATTCTTTCTTGGAGTTTCCAAAGAACTCGAATGGAATTTTTCTTTGTTACGTAAATCCTTTCAGTGGGAGAAAAATGCACGGTATTTGCTTTCCGTCGTCGAGAGGCTCTTCACGGGACCGCAGCAACCATACATTTCTTCACTCGAGCTCAATGCAACGTCAGGTGGCGTTGGCATTTGTTCTTGGACACAAAGGCATTAAGCAGCTCCAGATCCGTAGGATAAACGTGGCCCTTCTTCGAATTCCGGGATGCACAGCTCCTCTCGAACCAGACTGATTCCGAAATGAAGGTTCGCATTACGGCGGAAGAGCCTGCGAGGCGAATCTGAGCAACAACGCGATCCACGTCGCAGGATTGATCAAAGGGAAAATGCAGGTCGACTCAGACGCCTGGCAAAGGAAAGCCCAACCTCGTCGGGTCCGAGGCTAGTGCATGTATGCCGGAACGAAAACGATCCTATTTGAGCAGCAAGACGCTTTCATTCATTTTTCACCGCCTCATTTTCTCGCGAGAAAAGGAAATCCGTGGACTATATGGTGGCTGATGGCGGTCCATTGCGGCACGCGCGAATCTGCTGCATTTCCGAAAATTTCGCCAGCGGCTCACAACGCGGTAATCTCCGTTTCCTTTCTTCCGAAGCATCGAATGAATGGGGCATCGAAGAACTGATTCAGTTATTTTCAGAACTACTGTGAAGGTTGCTGCTCAGAGCCATCGTGGCGAAAAGGAAGTAAAATCCACAGAAAATATCCAAGTAACCCTGCCACAGTGTCTCGGGCGAACTTCGGAAATCGTGGAGATTTACGGTTGGTCGTTCTTGCCAGTAAATGAACCAGGGGTTCATCAAGATATGCTAGAAGAATCTGCACCCAAATTTGAAACAATGCTTGTTATATCTTTTTTTTTTAATCGCTCAGTTCTCGAGCCGGTCAGTTTTGTCACGGTCAGAAAGTTATTGTACCAGCAATTTGGTAAACATTGAAAGCAATTATATCATTCGAAAAACCTCCATATACATTTCATGCTCGCAGCAGAAGATTTGGGCAAATTAGTTTTAGGAACTCAGTGGCACCTTATTGAAGAAATTTAGGAAGTACCAAAATTTCCTGTTACACGCAGGGGAACTTTTACTATCTTTTATTGGAGAGTCCCGGAAAATACTTCCGAAATAATACAGAACACAGCCCGGAACTGGCTGGGTCTTAATGTTAGGATCTTATCACATTGATCTTGAGTTTATACAAATTTCTGTGAGAACAGAGTTGATCCGAATGAATTCAGATCCTTGGATGAAAATTGCATTGCCACGTGTCTCTCCGCTGATTTACTTGAAATACGGGAACGGTGTTGAAAGAATGAATGATTAATGAAAACCCTATCAATCGAGTTTCAAGTTCTGTTGAATTTTAGCGGGAACTAGACAACCCTCGAACGTTCTCGCAGTGATCCTTCATCCAGAAATGCCAATCACGAACCCCATTGGGATAGCTTTTAAAATTTGTCCTTTGTTCCGGATGCGGAGCATCGCGCGACTCACGCGTTGAAGCACGCTTTCCCATCAGGGTTTCTAATCCTCCGAGCTGGAAGGATGCCCGGGATGCAATGAGCAACCCGCTGCGGGGCGGAAAACGTGTTCTGCGCACACCCACGAGAGACGGGTTCAGTCAGATTAAACGCTTTCTGACGAGCACGAACTTCCTTCGACGGTAATTTTCGGCGCAAGCAGATTGCTTCCACAGGCTGCATACCTATACAGGTGTAATTACTTCGATCCTGAGCAATAGCCCGGACACAATGTTCGAAAAAAGGTTGAGGCAAATAAGCTGCAGATGGGTTCGCGCCCGCGTCGATGATTTTTTAGGTCACACGGGATCCGTCGAACACATTTTGACCCATCTCGACTGATGACCGTCGCGATGCTGGAACCGCAATCCAGGAGTTTCGATGGTGTTCATAGGATATTGAGAGCTTCAATTGATGCATGTCCATTATTATAGTACCGCACAAGCAATCCCTCCCAGGAGTTTCCTTCCTATACCCGACGACCATGTTTCAATCCTGGTTCTGGCTGTGTGGCAGGAGATTCCTTTATATTCTGGTCCCAAAGTTGTTAAATTTGAAGCACCTACTGCCAACAGTGCTGTGTCAAGAACTACTCGAAATAATATTTTTGAATGGATTCATGGACCAGCTTGTCCACATGTCTCTTGATCCTTATAAGGATCAAGAGACATTTAGACAAGATGGTCCAAGTTTTCCTTGGTTGTAGCATTAAGTGTTTTGAAATGCCAGTCTGTTACAATGCCAAAAACTTTTTTTTTATTTTCCTTGGTTGTAGCATGGAGTGTTTTAAAATGCACCATGCTACACCCAGGAAAATCTGAAAGAATTAAAATTTTTGAATGTAGCAGGCAGGCATTTTGAAACACCTGCCTGCTACACTCGAGAAAAGTACATCCAAAATTCCTCAAGTATAGGCATAACAATAGAATGCATTAAAAATTCATTCCCAATGTGTTGTGGAAGAATGTTTCAGTACACCACCCAGGAAAGAAAAGAAGGTGTAGCAGAAGAAGCTGTGCATAACAGTTACACACAACAAATGCATTATGTAATGCATAACAGTTACACCCAGCCCTTCATGTAACAAATTATTTGCTGGGTATACTGTATATCATGCCTTTACTGGTCAGCTGTTCTGGGGTGTACAAGACCCAATTGGTTCAAGAGAAATGAATGCATTTATAGGGTACCTGGTGTTTAGCTGCAAAGGTAACTCATTTGTTCTGAGCTGCAAGAATGTACAAGCGTTCTAACAAAAGTTCTTGGAGTAGCAATGAAAATGGCTTAAAATTGAGGTGAAAAAAATGTATTCTTTAGGGAAAACATATTCTGTGGCACACAAAAAATATCAGCCATGTTTGACAATTTTTTTGAATTCTTTTCATAATTCACCCTGGTAGAGTTTTGCCCTCCACTCAGAAGATGAGGCGCCCTTTTTTGTTTTAGCCAAGCTTTCTTCTCAGAATTTTTGAAATCAACTTGGCATGCTTTCTAAGGGTTGTCTCCAGGTCATCCAAGGCAATTCCGTCATTTTCATCAACAGCCGCCTTCACAGCCGCCAAAGTGGCGGCCAATGTGGCGGCTGTGGAGGCGGCAGTTGACTAAAATGGCGGAATTGCCTTGGATGACCTATGAAAAAATTTCAAAAAAATTTGTCAAACACGGCTGATATTTTTTGTGTGCCACAGAATATGTTTTCCCTAAAGAATTCCTTTTTTTTCACCTCAATTTTAAGCCATTTTCCTTGCTACTCCGAGAACTTTTGTTAGAACCCTCGTATATTCTCAGGACCGACACACTTTGAAAAGCTTTTTGAATGTTGCAGCCCTATTTTTTTTTACCGGCAACTGAGCTAGAATTTTTTTATCACTTTTAAAGTCATTTTATGAGGCTGTTGACAAAATTTTAACGTTGAAACGTTCTCTGATGCCATGAAATCCAAAATTAAAATTCTTCTGTGTGGGGTAACTATGATGCTAGTAATAAGCAGCTTTGTGCGTTTTTCGTTTTTTTTTTTTATTGTGACACCCCTTGTCCTCGTTAATCTCGACGAGATTTCACGGGGTTTTCCTTGATAAAAGTTGTAGAGTAGGAAGTTCGCGCACAGGAAGACGCAAAAAGTAATGTACCACTCTTTCTCTCTCAATCGCTCAAAACACTGATATTATATTCAAAGAAATCCTCGACGATTATCGATGACTATAAAGTCTGTAAATTAATGCAGGGAAATGGTTCTTCTCACATAAATTCATATTACCAGTTCCAAATATAAATAGAGACTCACTCTTTTCGTTCAAACACTTCATCCACAGCGATATTCTTCGCAAAAAATTTCATTTGTTTTTAAAAGACCCTTTTTTTATGGATCGGTCTTTTGCGCCTGAATTTTGCAGCATCAATCGTTTGGTTCTTCCGTGTATCTGCAAAGGGAATCCAGACCTCTGGATTTAGAATACCCACCAAATAGTTTGGCTTAGCAAAACGCATGGCAAATGCGTTTCATGCCCAAACTGCCATGCATTGCGTGTTACGCAAAAAAAATGAAACCTATTGTTAAATTAAAATAAAATAAAATCAGGACAGACAACCAAAAATGTATCTCAAAAAGTAAATGATTTATTTCATCTAGAGAAAAATTCCATAATTTATGAAATTCAATTCGCTCCATGTTATGGTTTCCGTCCTGCTATTATATACCAGCGAAAGAATTCATATCATTCGTCATTGTCGGTTTACGCATTCTGAAAGGCGATAGGAACTTTTCGCAATCGGCGATATGATTTTCCCTTCAAGAGCTGAGATTGTTCGCAAATGGTCTCATCCTTTCCGTCGTCAGGAAGAAGGCAAATACCGACCACATATCATTTCGCCATGGTGGTCTGACGAGGAATGCTAGAGAAAAATATTTCCTTGAGAGCCCAATATTAAATTGCTTCGGTGGAATAGTGGTGCCTCAATATATGACTGCTGGGGTAAGAACCTTCTTTTTTCTATTCATCATCGAGGCGGAAATTCGGAATATTCAGAGAGAAAGCATTTCATCGCAGGTCATCGTAGAATTACTCAGACCGTGGCAAAACGGACAAAATATCTTCCATTCAGCGGGGTTTCGTTAATTTTGCGCAGAAATGTTCCCAAACGCGTATCGAACACTATTCTCACTTATGGACCAGATAGATTGCAATGTGGTCGCTATAAGGCCCAACTATTTGGCTCTGACAACAGCCGATCGAATCGTCTCATTTGCAGAAGACAGATGGGTCTTGCTTTCCTGTCGTTGACGAAACCGCGGATTGCTATGGGCAATGATTAAATCCTGTAGCTATTCTGCCTCTATAGTCTCTGTTACAAATTATGCTCCATACAACTCGGATTGTAAAATTTTTCTCTGCCAGTATATGTACGTGATCTTCTCTGCAATGTAACTGAGCCAAACATAGGATTCGTCATTAAGATGACGAGGGGAGCTTTTTTGTAAATAAAGGAATATTTTTGGGACCAGAAAAAAAACAGGGTATATAAAATATCGCCGAGGCAAAAATATTTATGCGTACTGTACATTCACAGAGGGAATCCATCCAATATTTTCTTCACAATCTTATTT
The DNA here is from genome assembly GCA_905338405.1 of Notodromas monacha. Classification (NCBI taxonomy): domain Eukaryota; kingdom Metazoa; phylum Arthropoda; class Ostracoda; order Podocopida; family Cyprididae; genus Notodromas; species Notodromas monacha. Next base: position 113,498 of record CAJPEX010000133.1, on the reverse strand, counting down.
CGGTTATGGATAGGGTTTCTTGGCTTACGAGTCAAAGTCATCCCTCTCTACCGAAATCCCAACGGAACCCTAGTTTCAAGTGGAGAAAAAATCGCAAGTGGAATCCCTTCATTGCTAAAAAAAAAAAAAAAAAAATCCCACATGAAATCAAAGATGCTGTCCGGATCCCCGACATCTCTCCATGCAGAATTCATAAAGATAAAAGATAACTTTCTAATTTGATTTATTGAAACATTTTTGCGAGGCCCAAAAATGCAGGCTCACGCAAAATGCCCCTATTCCTAGAAAATTTTCCGTCGTCGTCAGGGCGATGCTGAATCGCAGCATATATCCTGTCAGCGTAATTTAAATTTAAAATTTTTCGATTTCAAATAAAGGTAACTTTTGACAGAAATATCCATGGATTACCTTCGAGTACGTTAGTCCGCTCAGAAGAGCCTGCGCATGGAGGAAACATTTATTGCACCGCAATTTTTGTGTGTGAAAAAATTCTGACAAATCAGCTGAAGCCTATGTTGAAAGCAGCAGTGATTTCGGTCAACTTTCGAAAGAACCCCATGCACACGGGAAAGTGAAGGGCGGGTTATTGTTTTTTTCCTTTTGGCAAGAAGCATTTCGTGCAGCAGTGAACATATCCGTTCACGTATGACCTGATTATCACTCGACCGGCTTTGATTCTTCGAGTGCTCCTATACTGCGTTTATATGCCGGAGTGTTCATATTCACCAGACCAGCTCTGTAGCTGACGATATCCCAGGATCCCTTCTACAGCGATGCAATGGGATCCCCGGCAGAATCGCAATCCGCGTCGGTATGAATGATGCCAGCGGAGTCAAGACCTCAGCTTATCACGTTAATGCAGGGGAATCTATTTTTGCCCAGCCCGGCAGACTTGGGTGTTTACTAACGAAAACATGCCCCAATATTCGCGTCGGGGGGTCGGGCATTCGCAACCCGAACCCGTAATAGGAACGAGGGGTCTTATGGCGGGATGAAGCCGTTGGCACAGCGCACGACCTCCGGCGTCCCGAATTTATGTGCAGGAAAAAAAAGCGAGATATTATCAACAATTCTGCAATCGCGGTCGAGAATCCTGACTGGTACATGTGTTGCAGCCGTGACTAATGGTTTCTTGGACTTTTCATTTTTCTTCTGGTTCTGTTCAGCTGACATGGAAATGTTTGCGTACCAATTACTTGAAAGAAAAAAAAATTCTGCGAGGCTATAATTTACAGCGGTTGCATAAAAGTTAAATTACATTTTAAAATTAATTGGATTTTACGTTAAATTTAGTCCTAATTCAGCTTTTGCTTTCCATTTCTTCTAGGGATTGGTGAAATGATTGGGCTACACTGGGTAACAATATTTTCATAGACCCAGCTAATACGGTATTATATACAGTACTGACTAATTTTTGGCTGAATATCCTCTGAGAGCTGGCCCTTGTTAAAGATCATCCGTAATGAGATACCAGGCCTTTTTCTATTTTGTGGAGCATGCAGTATATAGTAACTCACTTCAACTTCTAAGATCACCAAGCTCCCTACCTGCTCAGATACCCATCAACCATCAGCAGTACATGTATCACCAGCATAGGTTTAGATCACATTTATCGGGAAACTTTCTTTCTGAAACCTAGGGCAAGCGTCAGCGAGTAATTTCTGCAGTCTCTAGCTTCTCTATTTTATTCCCCTATAGCAGTCGCGCTCTGTGGAATGACGATTTATCCCGAGTGGTTCCCGGCTGCTGATGGACGAGCAGTGTGGGTCTGAACCCTGAAGCAACGGGCAAAAGTAAACGCTGTGGGTCGATGGTCCAGAGCCCCGGTTTCCTGGACTCGCGTCCGGCTGACGAGGCGTAAATGGCGCGGCTTTGGCTTTCGATTCTGCCGGCTTTGGCCCAGGGATCCTCAGTATCAAAAGAATTCAATCAAAATGTTCCACTATACGTATTTAATGTACATACACGCGAGGTTGTCGTGGAAAGGGATTCGCAGCGGATGGACAGAGCTGTCCCCCATCTGCTATACCATTCCCCTGAAATGCTTTATCTATGCCTGTGAAGCTGATCACCGCAAGATGTTGGATTCCATGTTCAGAATCCGGAGTTGTCGTCATAATAACCTTATTTAAATGCAGGAATGCATTGAACGATGAAGCTCATTATCGACTTTCATGCTACAGAAAAGTTTTTTGAACACAAATTTGGAAGAATAATAAACAGTAATATAATACTGTCTTGAATGATTTTAATACAACAAAAGAACAACGTTGGGTGTCATGTTATGCTTATATTCAAACGAGTAGTTTGAAGGCTGGCTTGGTTTTCGGTACATGATGCGGCAATTGACATTTTGTTCCCCAGATAGCTTTTTTCGATTTTCAAAGTTTTTTCGTGAATATCCGATTGCAATCTATGACCGGGTTTCAAGATAATATGGAAAGAAATTTCTCTCCTCAATTCGTTATTCATCTGTGTGCTACTAACATTGGTTCTTTGGTGGAATTTCGCTGTTAGAAACTTCAAAACTGAAGGTTCATGTATAGAGTCCAATCATGGCTAGTTTTAGTAATTCTAAGTTCACGTTCAAAATCTCACTTTCGCAAATGAATCAGGAGACATCCTCTACACACATACCACTTGTGTGTCTGCGCAATGCGAGGAACAAGAAAAAATACTGTTCCTCATTTTTTTCCCAGGAAAAAACTAGAAAATTAAGTTTTAGTTCCGGTTTTCACGGAACTGCCCCTTCGAAGTTCCTCATATCTCTACGCAGCAAGCGGAAATGGGGGAACTGGAAGCAGGAGTGCGTCTGTTGCGACCCTACCAAACATTTCCATCTCCAGAATCTCCGTCGAATTCGGTCTAACGGCCGTCGATTCGACATTCAAGTTCCATGACAAAGACCCCGAGTCACGTGAGTAGGTCATTCAAAGACTGAACAATGTCGTGGCTCGCGACAGGGTCTCGCCGACGCCGTGCGTCACTCTCATCCCCGACGCAGAAAAAAAGCGCAATGTCACGCGTGTCGAAAGGATCCACGGACGGACGTCACACGTCACGTCAACGAAGCGGAAGCATACCCATGTTCACTGGTTTGGTCTCCGCCCTCTGACAATGACAACAAAACCCGCTGGCATAAAATCCGAATGTAGGAAGAAAGTCTCTGGAAAGCTTCCAGAAAACACCTGCGATGTGCTGTACAGTATCGACGTCGTTCCACGGATCAGGTCTCCTTCGCCTTTTTTGCTCACATGAAGCGTTTTCCAAAAAGAAAGGATTAAAAGTGAATTTCCTCCGCGCTTTTTCATCACTTAGTCTGAGAAAAATTGATGAAAGCAGAAACTGAAGAAAAATACGATCATTATTACCAAGGATGCTCGGGACTGCATTATGATAGCTTAATTCTGTCGCCGTCAGGAATTCTCTATCCTCTCTAATTCATTTGAAATTTGAAAACATTTTGAGAGGCCTGAAATATCGTTCTGAAAATTTAAAAGTTTTTAAATAACTGACGATTTAATTCATACTGTCGCATGAGCTGCTTCAAAAAAAAAAAAAACATTGGCAACTTTCTACCGCGTACACAGTACAGTATTTCATTTTAAAGTGCTGGTTGGTCCTACCTCAGCACTTGAACCGAAAAAAATATTGGAGAAGATTGAAAAGAGAGTTTCACGTTCTCGTGTTAAAGTTGATAGCTTCCCGAAATACTGCAGCCTAAATGATACAGAACAGCCGGAAAAATCAAAGTGCTGCATTATGAACTTCGTGCGCAATAGTCATGCTGAAAACTATTTTAACGGGGGTCTGAAGCTGCAGATCAGTGGCGAAAAAATGCATAGAAGAGAAAATATTCAGAGTGAGAGGAATGTTAAAATCAAGACGGCCGTGAAAGGGGGAATTGAGATTGATTGCCCAGGAGGATGGACATACAGTATTTCCAGGTAGGGTCTAGTTTCAGTGCCATCTTCAGAGGAATGCCTGAAAATAGCGCTAGGATTCGTGCGATGCAACTAGGTCGTATTTTTCGAAGAAACTAGATACGCCCGGACTTGCATAAGCAGTGAATCCCATCATTAATTCACGAACCGGAATGTCAATTGTCTCGTTGAGTTTCGTGTCACTTTGGGACCAGTTGACTCTTCGGGACCGGCTGGGATTCCCCGTTTGCTTCATGAAAGCTCCACGGGGAATCATCAACGACATATACGCGAATACGCAAGTGAGCTCACGACTACATTATTGAATCCCCATCCGGGATGAAAGCGACTCCCTATGTGCGCCTGTCTAACAAGCTCATGGCTCTGCTCAGCCATGAAATGCTGTGAAGTCGTTTGATATGCTGAGAGAAATACGGCATCCCAATTGACAGCAACAGTATAAGCATTTATTGTCCGTAACTAGTCCATGATTAATGAGGTTCGTGTGTTCAATTACGAGTTCAAAACTGATTCCTTTTTGGTTCAGTAAATCACTCTTGTTGTGGACTGGGTCAGTTGATAATTGAATCCTCGATTTGCTTTCTTGAATGATTAACCTCACCTGAGGCTGACGCGCAGTAAAAACCTCACTACAGTAGTAGATATTGAAATAAATCCAAGAAGCTAATCTATAGACATTGATTGCATAACTGCATGTGCTGTACGTCGAAAAAAAATCGGTATCCAACTCAAGACTTGAAACGCACCCTTTTCCGGTCTCAGGCGGAGTGCGGCTTTGTTCTTAATTTGTAGCACTTATTCCCGCGCTCTATTCGGAACTTAGTCAACCATAACATTTTTCAAGTCCATTCGGCACTTACAATTGCATCTCTTCGGTGTGTTTATGTGATGCGTTCATTTCTTGTGATGAATTCCTCGCATTGTGATGAGTAATAAATTAGTTGAATTGTTTTGCTTAAAAGACATCCAATAAATCATCAACAAATTGAAACATGTATCTAAACCTCTACGAAGCTTAGATACCTTCAATATATATGTTGGCTGTAAACTGGCTGTTTGACCTTTACTATTCATTTGTTCTATTTTGCGATATCTCTCGCTGTTATTTCTTGGGGGTCCTGTCGCCATAGTGAAAGAAACCACGAGCTGTCAAAGAAGCATCCGTCTTTCGGATTTTTCATGCGCATTTCTATTAACTGGAATGCATATTTTTCCACGCTGACGCTATGGAAGATTGAAACTGGTCGGAGTATCCATTCAGCATAATATCGCCTTTTTTTCCTTTTTTTTACAAAAACCCGGGCATGGTTCTCCTCTTGATCTTCCGCATACTTTGGAACATTTGAACCATATCTACGACGGTAACTGGCATTTCTTTCAAAATATGAAGAAAATAAGTGGAAAGGAGTGCGTCAGATCTTGCCTCGAAAATAATGCACGGCGACGCGCATTTCCAAGGACTATCTACTAACGCTTGTAGTTTGCTTTTATTCGGAAAACGGCAAACGTAATTTTGTTCTTCCGGGCAATGTCGAGAGAAGCGTCGTGCATTATTTGGGTAGCATCTGAAGATGCGGTTAACTCCCTGTCAGCAAGGCGGAGGGAGATGGGAGGAAAACATGGCTGCGTGCGGAAGAAGGCAAGTGCAGCGGTCATGTATATAAATTAGATGATCCTATTCAGGTTTAAGCGGACGTCAGGCTGCCGTTGCATGATGCAAGATCCGCACAAAAAACGGCGTATATATTTTTTCTAAAGCTATACCCCCACCCTCCGGATATTCCTAGAGGAATTTCCCAGCGAAAACGGCAAGAAAGCGATCTAATCGTCTTTCGATTCGATTTAGAAATCACAGTACTTGCGCGAATATAGGCCACACCCTTATTTCGGGCTGAAATCTGAGATTGAGACGCTGCATAGACCTAAAAAGGTACTGTGCATACAACTTTTGCAGAAAAAACGGCCTGTGGTAAACCCTAGGAATTCCCTGGAGGGAATACACACCGGACTCCGTCATAAATAAGTCCGGTTAACGAAACCTCATCATAAAATAAATATCTTCAACGTGCGTTGCAACACAGACTTCATAGCCCCATAATAAAATCTCGACGAAACAAAATTGCATCATCCAGTACAACAAATTCCCACGGTAATTTAAGAATGTTCTGCACTTCTCCATATAAATAGGGGACCTGGTTAAACACAAGCTATCCCCGAGGAATGTTTGCTAGCTGAAAATTGTGTTAGCTGCATTTTGTTTGTTTTTTTCTAGGCGCAGTTTCAATGTGCTCTAAAGGAAGATTTCAGAGGAACCAATGTTTGCCAGCTGGATTTATGTTTGTTAGCAGGGGCCCAGATAATATACTAACACAATGTTTGTAAGCTGCAATGTTTGTTTGCATGAACATTTGCTAGCTATGACTCCACGGCACTTGCTGAAATAAATAGAACAAAAAAGCTGGTGGGAAGTGTTTACTGTACTTTTACTGTAAGAAATAAGTTACCGGGTTCAGCGGAAAAACTCTGTCACTTTCTTCAAGTACTGCACATTGATTTGTCCAGAAAAGACTCAGATTTGCAGACAGTTACCTTTTACTTTAGAACGAAAGTATGTTTTTGTGGGAATCTTGAAATAAAAAATGTGTCATAATGAGTTCTTTTGGGTCCCTAGGAGTTCGTTGTAGCAATATATCACCGTAAATCAGAAAAACTGGAGAATGGCTTGTTTTCAGTTTTTGGCTTCATTAGAACGTAACAGGGTTCCGCTGATGAAAGACCTTTACAGCAGAAAATTAAGGCTTCCGGTTTTGATTTGTTACTCATAAGCATCATTACCATGGTTTTCGCAGTATTGGAACACCAGGGTAAAATAAATCTGGTGGCCTATGATCGCATAAATAAATTGTAAAAAGGTCACCCAGGGGGCTTTGCTTTTCAAAATGTGACTCACCAGCTTGTCTGAAGTAATCCGTCGGCGTTCTGCGGCAGTAAGTGAACGGATCCCCGTCCAAAGTTTTCCCGCTTGCCATCAGGGACTCCCCTTTTAGAATCCTGTCGATGGCCGACGTTGTCCAGCCGACCATATGGGCGCTGACGAGCAAAACTATCACACTCAGATAGGTCAGCATATCCCGGTTCTTGATGATCCAACGATGAGCTTTCCGTCGCCGGAATTCCACTTGTATCCTGCGGAACCGTTTTGTTCTCAGCTCAATCATGTAACAACAGGGGTAGTGAGACCATATTTGAACGTCGGACACCCTCCGACGATCATATTTCATTCCCCCGGCGAGTCGACGGTATTAAAATAGACCTTTCCTCGATTCCGCGAAGAGCGATAATGTTGTTCCAGCTGGAGAACGACGTGGGAGTTGGAACCACTCTAGCAATATCGTCCCGATCAGGGAGAAAGAAAAGTGCCAAGATCCAAATCGAGAAATCGATGTCCACAGCAGCAGATTGAATTTCACGTCGTTATTAAAAAGCTTCGTGAGATAAATGGCAGCTGATACTCGTATGCCGGATGCGGTTCCAACCCTCAAAGAAAGCTAAAGTGATTCCCCCTGGTGTCTTATTTCTTCACTTGAAATAAGACACCAGGCCAATTTTACAATTGTATATGGTCATGCAGTCGAACCTCCCCAAGTTGAACTCACGCAGAGGGACTGACAGAATCGACCTGAGAGAGCTTTTGATTTGGGGAAGGCAGAATCTTTTCGCTGGAAAAAATGTTTAATCAATCGCACGAATTGAAATTTCTGACCGTTTGGGCCTTAAACAACTGGATAAATGAGTTGAGCGAATGGTGATCTTCAAAACAGGGGTAAATTTGTCCAATTAGCCATTAACTTTCTTCATAAAAGCATTTTTGCTTTTATCACACGAATTTAACCGATACATTTGGACCTTCTTAATCAATGCTTCAATCGACCTTTATACAAACCGTTCTCCTAACCTCCCCAAAGATTTTTTGAAGAGTGCATCCTCCTATCAAAAGTCCCAACTGGACTGATTGCATTGTCACGCATTTTTCTACTACGATGCTCGGTCGATTTAAAAATGCCTTGATATGGTACATCCATCTTCAGACGAAATTCGTTGATACAGTTTTGCGTCAGGACATTTTAGGACGAAATCTTTGTAATTTTGAAATAAAATCATTCGATTAATAGAAGAATTAGAGACTATTGACCAAGATAACAATGGTTTCTCCAGAGCACAATAGACAGGAATGCGCGAGAAATCCTCCGAAGCAAAAAGCTTTTTCAATGATAACAGTGTCAAAATTTTGTTTTATTCTCGCGATACGTTTCAAACCTGGTGGGTCACATACAGCTGTTGAATAAAGTTGAAAAGTAAATCCGAGTTATTCCATTTTTATGAAATCGACCTTGCATCGCAGTGATTTATTTTGCTTTTGATTTTCCCGTCAAGCGCAAGAACGATGAAGTTTCCGGGAAGAGGTTATCTAAATTTTGTGCTTTGCCTTTTTTTTCGAGAAGAAAATACCGTTTGATGAATAGGAAATGAATTCTGTATAACCACTCACTTGTAAATTTTCAAGATGACTGATCCGTAGGTTATAGCGAATCCCAATTCTCGAATCCACGGGCCCAACAAGCAGACGACAGTGGAAGCTTCGAAATAGTCGACGATTATCTGTTTCGTTTTTTTTAACAGGCCGAAAAGCAAGAAAAAGCACGCATGTGTTCAAGCGACACTGAATTACGACCATCGTGCGAAGTTTCTCCTACCACAACACTGCATTAACATATGTAACTACCATGAGTCCACAAAAGTAGTACGGTGTTGCATATGCAAGAGTACTTTAGCCCGTCTCCCACGCTATCTCAAAGCACACTGTTGGAAAGCTTTCTCTGAAAACAGTTCAGACGTTTCCATTGCGCTACAAGTTATTCAAATTCAATTCGGAAAAGTGAGAAGTAGGGCTCTTTTTGAAGTAAAGATAAGTTTTCCTCACAGTTCCGTAAATCAAGCAGGATCCCAGGATGATCGTGAGGAGCATGGTCCACATCGCTGAAGCGATCACCTTCAAAAATAAAAAATTATAAATATTTAAAACAAAAATTCACGAAAGTTTTCAGTAGATTTAAAAAAATGGAATGACATTACCTTCAAATGGGAAAAGTGCTTTGGATTTTTATATTCACGTTAAGTAATAGTACACCAGCACGTTTCTCCAACAATTATAGAATAGCATCACAAACATTAACGCATAAATTCCTCCAAAATCAGCACACGCTTTTGAGCTGCTAAATAGTGTTAAAAAAAACGAGAGAATGGGTGTTCGACGTATATGTTGAATGCATTAAACATGGAAAGATTCATTTCAGGGGAATATTTGTGGAACGCAATATTAAAATATACGCGAGGCTTAGGACGTATAAAGGACAGGCACATTTAATTTGACGGTTGTTCGTCTTAAAGAAGAGAAAAGGCGTATCTCCTCATCAAATTTCACAGAAGTGATCTAGAATCATTATTGAGGTGCGTATTTTGTGTAGTTCTATAACTATGCAACCCATTTTTGAACCTGTGCAAACGCAAAAGTCACGCTCGAGAAAATTTTTTTAAATTTTTATAAACGCCTCGCCTATTTCCAGATCAGGTTGTCGTACGTTCGATCCTTGTAACAACCAGCAGACTTTCAACAACAACAAAAAGGACGCCGTCATGTTTTGAGCATTGTTTTGATTGTTCCGGTAAAACGGAAGGCACCACCTTCGCATTTCAAGTATACACACTTATTGTTTCCATCTCGGCGTATGCATGCAGGGCATGCAGGAATGTCAGTATTCATGCAATCGTGAAGCTATGTCCTATATCTGCTGTGTATAAACAATGTATAAAGGTATGGCCTAAGGTCGTAGCTGACTGAGGTCAATCCTTGTTTATATAAAATCATGAAGGATATCCCCACTGTCTGTACAACTTGGATACGTACAGTATTACAAACAGCATCCCAGGATTAAATGTGACGCGGTAACGTCAGTATCAATATAGTATTACGGGATAGACATCGCGTGGCTGCGTGATACAATCAACCTGAGCAATAACTTTTGATCATGCTTCGTATGTATAGTGTTTTCTTAAAATAGACTTGGGCTTACTCATTGACTATAGATAATGACGTAAAGTACTTTTCTGAGTGAACGGAATAGGCGGCGTTTCTTCACGTCGAATCAGTTCTTCATGAGATTCAAGGATGGCTAAATTTTCGCAGGAACCTGAGACCCATGAAACCCTGTTAATTAAAAACAAGCACTATAGGAGGAATGGCTTGCGATTGGCTGGCAATTAACAGTTAAATCCGGGGTGCCTCACTAATTGAGCAGAGAACTCATATTTTATCCTCATAATCTCCATAACCAAGTTACGTCTAAGACTTTCTCGATTATATTTCATGACTGACCCGAGTGAATGTAACGAAAGCGATTTTGTCAAACAAACACATGACTATAACTTATTCGGTCTTTGATGGACAACAGGGTCTCTGACGCAACAATTCCTCTTTGAAGCGATTATTTTATACGCAGCAGTGTCGCACGAAATCAACCGCGCGTTCGGATGAAATTAGGTTCATTTCTCTCCTGGCCGGGGATCCTAATGAGTCTGGGGATCACTGACAGTATTGTTCCCGAATCGCGCTTCATCAGCTCTGCTGATGATATAAATAAAAACGTGCGGATGCCTAAGCTAGGAGAGAAGAACCAATGCCTTTTCCCCCTCTTTCATGCGGGAGGAATACGAGGAAATTTCTCTCGGGATCCGGCCCCCTTTTTTCTTCATTAATTCGAAGGAAACGAAAATGCCGGAGCTGTGAAGACAATGTAGAGTTTTGCTTACCTTCTCTCGCCGAGCGTAAAGAATGAAGACCATGAGAGCGAGACAAAGAGCGATGGAGAGGATTTGAATGCCTAGAAAAGTTGCTCGGAGGGTGAAATTGAAATGCGTCTCGCAAGTTCCTCCGTCGTTTGCATCACACTTTTCTGAAGACGGGCATCTGTTTCCCGGACATTTCACGCAACTGGGAGCGAAACGGAAATGAAGAATATTAAGAGAAGTGGGGTTTTTATGTCTTTCCGCGCCTCGGACATGGGCAAGCGAGGGTATGCAGGACAAGACCCCGTCATCAACATGGATTGCCTGTAGATTTCCTCGCTTACGGGAGCATAACGGGAACGGGGATTTTTGAAATCGTGGAAAAATGCGGGGATCCGCAGCTCGCATACATGTGAAATCGAAGATTCAATATAGGCCTTGGGTAAATCAAGTCATTCCTGGTCGTCAGAGTTCGGCCAAGCACGAAACATTGCTCACTGAACGAAAGTGTCCCTTACAAAAAAGTGGCCCCTCAAAAGTTGTGGTTCAAAAACACTGTAGTTCGTTTCATTTAAAATTGAGTTTCGTTTACGCTTTTCATACTTTCACCAGAGATATCTCAGAAAACCCCAGGTTTAAAAAATTCGAAAAGTTTTCTCGAAGATGCTTTGCGCGGAACGCTGAACTTGCGTAATGAAATGTCTGGCAACTTACAAGACCTTTCGAGGATTTATGCGCTTACATCCAGTCAAGGAGAAGCGAGTCAACGCACAGGATGTTGCTGTCGTTTGAGAGGGAAATTATGTTTACATGTACCGCGAATATACGTGCTGGTCGCATTTGCGTCGGCCCAAACTCGAAGCATGCCTCGTTAACCGGGTGAAAAACATCCTGGTGAACCCAATGAACTTCTTATGGAAATATAGAGAGACATTCTCCTACGTCCACTGTAACACGCCAGATACGAACAAAAGGACGATCGCGTTCTCCGCACGATGGAGACATTTCACGTAAAGTACAAGGCGGAACGAAAGAAGCTGAGCTGAAATGGGAAATTCCTCCGAAAGGCTTCCCATTCTTCTGCATCCGCGGCATAAAGGCAAGGCTTTGTCGAAAGCTGGTTCATAAATTTCATTCCACGCCCACCTTCGGTTGGAAGCGACGTCAGCAGTCGTAGTAATCATGGAAGTGTTTTCCGGGCGCGGATTGCCACGCTCTGGTTCCGGCCGGTAGAACCCGGGCCGACACCGACACGAATAGCCGTTGCTCCTTTCGCCCGCTCCAAAAGGCCGGCCGACGGTCGACACGCACTAAGAAAAGAAAATAAAGCAGACATAAAAAGAACAAGATGCATGAAAGCAAATGCTACGAAGACGTCACAACCCCCCACAGGGACCGAAGCAATGGTGAGCGGATACGCGCCCGATTTCTCTCGGACCGTCTCTGGAAAGCCGGACAGTATCAAGGAGACAACGTTCTTGCATAAACTCCAGCTCTGCACCGTTGGGGAGAGAAGAATGGATCCCTTGGCTGACAAAAGCTGGCGGTCCCCTCATCCATCCAGCCTGAGTAAACTTCATTTCAGCTTGCGGTGCCCACTTTATCCCCTCAAAACAAACGCGAACGCATTCCCGCCTAGGATTAGGCGCCCCACGTTTTGTGTTGGATCCTGAATCCGTTGCTCCTCGCTCAGACGAAAAAAAGGAACCTAATTGATGACGGCTTAATTATTCACTTCGCCGTTTAATCCCGGAGCTATATGAAGTGGAAGCTCCCAAGTGCCCACTCACTCACTGCGTCTTGGCACTTTCATCCCGAGTCCGCACGACCATTCGAACGTTAGTTCCACAATGTCTGCCTTTTTCTTTCACCCACTGGGAAGGGAAAGGATTACAACAGCGGATACCCTTTTTACAAAAACTTCTCCATGTCAACGCTCTTACGACTACACCTCCGGGGGAAATTTTAGAACAACAAACAATTTTCTGCGCAGTAATATGAACGCTAGAATTTTGAAAATATTCCCGGGACGTTTGAAACGATCTTCAATGTGCTTTTGCGCTTGAACGAATTCGAGTTAACTGTAATCCCTCCCCTGAAGTTGTTCATGTTTTTGTTTAAAATATGTTTACGCTTTTGGGTACAGACAACGCCTTATTTGAGGAATATATTTTTTTAAATATCGTTACGCTAGTGGGTACAGACAACGTCTTTTCTGAGGATTATTTTAGGAGGCCACCAATCGAGGAATAAAAACTCCTCAGACCGGCAATAATTTAAAAATGTTAGATCTCGGTGGCATCATTTCGGCAAATTTATGCTAGAAAATAATAATTGCATAATTTCTGCGAACTGTCATACAATTTCGAGCATAATAAATTATGAGAGCTGGATGAAGATGCATCTAATGCCGAAAGAACAAATGAAAACGCCAGAAATCCCTTTAGATAAATCTCTTGAATGTCTTTCTGTGGGAGATTTTTGCGCATCATTTCCGTCTGACATGATCTCTTGCCAATCTTTGATTTCGGGATTACACCGCTCCATCTGATCACTGCGGCCTATCCTCGAGTAAATGGACTGTAGGCCACATTTGATTTGATGGCGCATATTTTTGTCGGCAGAGACGACCAGTCCTCGATTGAATCAGGGGATCTCTCGTTTGGAATATGAATACTCAGCGTTTATGTAAGAAGACGTGCGTCATCGTATGGAAAGCAAGAAGCCTTTTTTTGTGAGTAACCCCCTCAACAATTCGTTCAAGAAACTGAAATACTGCCCAGAATGTGGGCGGATCTCGACGCCCGAGTTCGGTGGAGCGTGCTGCGATTGTGCTAAATCTCCCGAGAAGATCTCAAGTGAGGGAAGTAAGTTCTTCGAAGTTGGACCAGAAACCCATTCGAAAGTGGCGCCTAGATACTACAGAAAACGAAAACAGAGTCTTGGGTCGGGGTGGAGGATTTCCGGCTCGCTGTGCTGATACACACCCGAGATTAATGCTGAGGCAATACCCAGACTCGAAAAATGAAATTACTCGCCGGGCTCGGAGAAATGAGAGAACCCGGGTCGGGGATTCACACGCGACCGAGTGCCTGATGAAACATGACAACGTCGGGGCTCGAAAAGAAGACCTGCTCTTCCTGACAAACGTTTCATCTTCCCCGGCTCACCGGACATGGAAGGGAAGACCTAATTCCTTACTCCGCTGCTCGGACAAAACCTGATGAAGCCCGTCTTTTCTTCAACGTCGCCGCGGATCCCGGGAAGAATGCTCACCTGGGCAACGGAGGGTTCACGATCATTGACCCGCGATCTTCGACAACTTTTTTGATCGATTTCCCGGAAAACTTTCTCGTCCCGTGTTCCGAGGGATTTCAGCAGCGGGTTACGCATAGTTTTCCTTCCCCATTCGTGTGTACATGAAGTCAACGTCACCCCATCGTCATCACTCAGATGATGTCACACTGTGCCACTTCGTTAGCGTCCTCTAATCAGCGGTATACAGTAATCCGCTTCTATCCACATGCACCCTATCTCGACCACGTCATGAAAATGTGCTGCTAATCGTATACTTGATGAATAATCCTTTGCAAAAACTGATTCGATAAAGTAACTTTGGTTGCAAGACGGCGTCCCAAACCGAAGTTTTAAAAACATATACGTTGTATATTGAATTTATTTCTAGTTTTTCATCTACATGATTTGCAATATCATATGTTCTCTAATTTTCAAAATCTCTATATTTTTTAGAACCTCGAAAACTCAGCAGATTTACTTGAATTAAAATACGCAAAAATACTTCGAATCAATTGTAAAAAATAAGACACCGTATATTTTGAAAATTTGAGTATACATTATTTTGACTGACACAACAGAATCAATTTTTCTTAGTTACTTTTTTTTAATTTTTCCCCTTATTTCCGTGTTATCATGGCCTCTATGGCTAGTGCTTCAACCATTATTAAAATGCAAGCATCCGTCGTCTGCTACCATACTGTACTTTTGGTCACGACATTGTGTACTTTGTTGATCTAATGATAATCTCCAGCATGACCGCGATGAATGTCCGGAAATCTCACCTTTGGCTGTGAAGTACTTGTGGAAAATAAATCCGAACAAACCCCATTTCAAATATTTTCCGGTTTTTAGAGCCGATTTTCAACTAGACATGATGACAATAATATGGAGCTCAAAATATAAGTACGGTCTCTCAATCAAACTATCGAAACTTCACGATAAAAATATAATTGTATACCGTGAACATAATTTGAACCGAGACTTGAGTGGAGTCCAAATTTTCCTTTATGCACATGCAGTTTTTTTTAAATACTGCAGCGCAGTTTTAAAATCGGCCGTAAATGTTCGGGCAACGTAATACTGCATGATTCGAGGAAGATTTTCTTTTCCGGACAGAAACAACCCTTGCATAATGATGCGGTATGCTATGCTGCTAAAGGGAACCATTAATGCGGAAAAAAAACGTGCTGAAATGGAGAAAGGATCGCGTCTTATAATACGACGAGTGAAGTCGAAATATGAGCCTCTCAAATCGTGATGCTCACCTCTGTGGAAATCGGGTCGCACGGATTTCGGACACCACAAGGATCACCTTGCATTCCCCGCAACGGCATTATAAGTCCCAGATAGCCACGTCTGAAAAAGCGAGGGAAAAAAAGCACCAACAAGCCGATTAAATCATGGTCTAGCTGGGGAAACTTCGCGAGGAAATTCAATTATATCTTGGGCGGCGGCCTCTCGAGCTTGTTCCCTGCGAAGAATGCTCATGTGACAGCCTTTTTTTTTTTACCAGCACATCAACCGTGATAGCCTGGAATGGCATCAGATTACCAAAATAAAAAGAGATGTGTCGACGTCAAAGCAAGCTTCTTCTACCTTTCGTGCTTATGTTTGGTTAATACCAACCCGAACCCGCGGGAAGATGGGATCTCGCACAGTGTCTTTTCGCGTGCTTGAAGAGAAAATATTTTAAATTTTTTTCAGCCAACGGGTGGAGATAATCGCACGTTCCCCCCTCGACTCGAATGTGCAGCTTTCGAGACGATGCTCGGAGATTTCCTCAGGAAATTCTTCCTATGGAAAAGTGAAATTTCCGCGACGCTTCGGGATCGTTCAAGCGACTTACCCCGCTAACGGAAGTGTGCGACTCCTGACAATTTTCTATGAATACTGCATGAACTTCTTGAAAAGTCAAACCTTTTAAGCAAAAATGAGCAGAAAAAATTCTTTGTCGTTTATTTAATGCTTGAAACAAGGCTTTTTTCGCCGATCAGACGCTCTTCATGAACCTGTAAAAAAGAGCCTCGATTGTCCGTGCCCTTCAAACATGATGAATAAAGCGGCATCGCAATAAGTTTTGCTTAGTTGAGGATGAGCATTCAGATTTTTCCGATTATGCGTATTTTTTCTTCTCTGGTAGGAAGCAACCGATCTTCAACCAGATAATACAAGCTTCAATGATTGGAAGAGTGTCGCCCGCCATATCACAATTTTCTGACATATGGTTTAAACGTTCAAAGAAAAATCAAGTAGCGAATTAATCGAATCTGTTGAACGAACATGAAAAGCATACTTTTTCTAAGGATATTGATGCAAAAAAAAACCGATTGCGATTTTCCAATTCCATCTCCACTGGACGTGACGAATGTTACAAGTAATTCGTAAGAGGTAAATATGTTCAAAGATTATTTTTCAAATGGAAAAAAAATACTGCATCAGCTACCCCCAAAAAAACTCTCAAGATCAAGAGTGATTCGGATCAAAATTAATTTTCAAGAAATCAGCGGGAATTGGAATTTTAAAGCGGAATTCGCCTGATACTATCACCGAACTGTACGTATAAGCTCTTCTTCAGGAAAAGAAATAAAGATACCGTATATTAATGTTTTCTGGACAGGGCTCTGTTTTCGTTTTTTGTTTGCCTGTCGCACGTCAAATTCCAAAAAATTCTCCGTATAGAAAGCACGTTGTGTTTCTCGACAGCGTTCGGCTTGGGGGAGCAGAAAACGCGAGATATAGGCATAGCAATTCGCGATTCATTTTCTGTCTCGTGACAGCTGCTGAATTTCATCGTCACATACTCACATATCATGCGCCTGATTCCCCTGATGTTTCGATAAGCGAAAAATAAAACGATGGGAACGAGATAGAACATGATGCTGGCTACTATACAGCATAAGTTCAGCAACATACTCCTTCAAAAAAGTCCATCGGAGTCGCAGACGCAAATAAATTCCCAACACTTCCATTATTGGTGAACTAATCATTCCCTGCATTGCAATTGCGGAAAATTTCGAAAATGTTGGAAGGAACTTATTTTATAGCCCATTTAGTACCAAATGCGAAGAAGCCATTGCGCGAAGAAGCCATTGCGTCGAGAAATTTGAATCTGCAAAACATTCGCCATTTTCGCCTGGATTGCACCACTTCCAAGACATGGCCGCATTTTGCATCATCTCCTGGGTGATGAACTACGAAGCAACTCTTGTGGCTTCAATTCTCGTAAAAGATCTGGTCGTTGGAGGGAGAATATTTCACAATTTCCACGCAATATCCACTCGCTTACCATTTTACATGGGGCCGCGTATCACCATCAGTTTGAAAGCCCCATTTTAGGGTAATGCAATTATTGTGTCGAAGAACGTCTGCTAACGACGTCGTACGTCATTAGCCATTTGCTCTAGCTTTGTTTTCCGTTAAATTGACGAAAGCTAGCTGAAGGCAAGCTGAAGGCAAGGAGAGCGGTGCATTCTGCAGAATAATCAGAAACTATTGTTTTCGCATGGGTTCCTTAATGGAACTGGGCGTATCGTGCATTTGAGCGCCGTCTTTGATGCGTGGATTAAAAATCAGAGACATGCAGGAGAGCAAAACCGTGTTCGATTATCACGACGAGCATTCCCTAATCTTTCTTCCCAGGAAAAAGCTTCAGCGCTCCGCTTATTTTTGCACCTGGCATGTGTAAAATAATTGACGAGATCTGAGCGGCACACACAGCATCAGCCATCTCCAGCAAATGTTCACTGACGTTGGTTCTTTTTGCGTGAGGTAAGTGGTGAACGTTAGGTGTTGAGTTATGGAATATTTGCTGGTGGAAGTGAATGGGACTGGGCTTCTTGGTTCCGGTTACCCAGCGACGGGCGGAAATTCGAATGCGGCGAAGTAGACAGGTCGCCGATTCCCGGCATGTCACCTCAGAAATTACTAGCACCCGCCTGATCGCGTTCCCTTGGAGTGTTTCTACGGAAGCAAGTTCCGCACCAGCAGTCGTTTATATTCGCTTCCGAAGGTTATCTCAAGTGTCACTGCGTACAAGGTGATTCAAGCACTAATTGATTAACAAAAAATATGTTCCTTTCTAGAAGTTATTGAAATGTAATAATGAAATTTGCGTAGAATTCAGGCGGATTGGGGACTTTCGAAAGAGAGAAAAACGGAGATTCTGGCCTCATCTCTGATATTAAACGTGTTCGGAGCTTGGGAGAAGAGAGACGCCGATTTGTTCTTGCTTCCGACCTAAGATTTTTGCTCGAGGTCGGGGAAATGGAGGAAAATCAGTAGCATCCTCAAGACAATGATTACTGTACTTCAACTGAAAAGACGTCTGTTGACTTCCTCCAGAAAGCTTTTGAGTATTTTTAAAATCTGTCTGACGAAATTCCGATTTTTCTTCGAGAAAGCAATTTAATATCACACTACTGTACTTGTGAAATAATCGAGCAGAATTTGTTTCTGAAAGGGAAATGATGTTCCCTTCTTTCCTGGCGCACAGTCATTGTCCGAGAGAATTTCGTAACTTCTTGTCTACTTCTTCCAAAATGTACCACATTCATTTACCCCATTTTGTAATTATGTTTCGGGGCTCGAGGTGTATATGAATCACCCGATTACTTTAGAGTTCTCGAGACGGGTCGCTTCCACATTTTCAAATGATCAATTCTCTAAAAGCGCAGAAATTGTAAAAATATTCTCATCGCAGCAGTGGATCTGGAAGGCGTTATTCCCATTTTCAGTTTCAAAGCACGAGTTTTCCTATATTTTCATGATTTCACGCTCAGAAATAAATTTTTTACATGTGTTTTCCGTTGAAGTTGCTTATCTTTTGATGCATGTACTGTTTTTCACGAATTTCTAAACCCACTATATACAGGAATATTTCGAATTCCACTGTGCAATTCCGGTAGAATTCCTAAAAGGTAAGAAAGTACAGCGTAATGCGTATTTTGTGAAATAAATATGAAAAAACGAAAATTGTCAAGACGACGATATTCGTGGTTAGCAACGGAAAACTCCCTAGGCTTTTTTATAAGAAATTGGTTAATTCAAGTTACATGCGTCGTTTGAGTTTTCACATTAATGAATACGAAACACGCAAATATGTTCTGGCCCACTTAGTTTTCCCGCAATTCTAGCGTGCAGCTTGCTTAATGTTATGCTGAACCCTTCTCTCCATCCAAGTCGTAATGGTCCTCCAGCAGCTCTTTTTTTTTATCCATATAGTTTCGTGAATAGAGCTCGGCAAAGTACTGCGGCTGATCCTCAACTAATATAACCAGTACCGCTTCCTTTATCCGAAAATCCGAGGTGAGCCGTGACGAGTTGGTGCCAGGAACATCGGTGATTTGTGTCTCAATTGCATGTCGTGAGCCATTTACCAGCTATGTGATATGCATTGCTCATCGTCTGGCTCTTTCAAAACTGAATGGAGGAAAATTAAGCGCTTCTGAATAATTCACTGCTGAAATTTATATTTTATTATTGCTCTTGCTTTTAATTTTTTTTTTCGCTAACCACCGCATTATTGCTTCTTATTGCCTCAATACTGTACCCTGATCCAGGATGAGAAACATAACATAAAACTGAGTGTCAATTTTCTCGGAAAATCTCTTGGCATGATTTGACCAGTCGACGGAAGGTTGGACGCGTATATGAAAATTAAATTGTTTTCATTGAGATGTAGGGACTAATGGTCAATTTCACCATCATACACGAGAAGTGATTGTAATCTTTTAGAAAAAACTTCGAAGGATTTTCCTGGATATGTTTCTTTCCATTTTATTGCTACTCCTATACTGCTGGAACGAAGATCTTCTGAATTGTAAACCTTGACTGATGCATCATAGATCATTCTAACTGTTCGACATCCCTAATACAGTACTATGGTTCAGATATTTTCCTCAGACTTATTCGTTGCTAGAAAGAGCAGCCCGGCTTTTCTTAGCCACCATAAGAGCATCGGATCCTTTCCGTATTCCTTGCAAGATCTTCGCCGGGCACGTCGTTAGTCAAGTTGCACTTTCCGTTCGAACACTATCCGTCACAGCGACGGTCAATCCCGAAAATATTTCTCGATCAAGGAACTCACCGCTCCGAAGCAGAGGAGCCGAGAGTCGAGCACTCAAACGGCGCCGCCACAACAATAGACCACTCCAGGAGCGGAGGAACGCAATGCTTGAAAGGGCGGCTGAGGTGACACGCGGAATCCGTTTGTCGCGCGGCTGAGTCAGCAACCGCTTTCCCGAATTCTTCACTCCACGACGGCGGCGCCTCGTCGACGGAACCACTGCTGAGCTGCAGAGCGAAGCTACCGTTTAGGCGGCGGCTCAGGACCGCGGCGGCGGATATCCTCGGGCCGGATTTGAGCGCCGCTTCGAGCAGTGCGTGGGCCTCGTCTGGGCTCGAGTTTTCTTTGCAATTCTGGCGCCGAACGCACCACATTTCGCTGGCTATGGACACGTAGCTACATACGGCGTCGAAGCTTTGCTGTTGCGAAGAATTGAACGGCGCCAGGTGGTCGCCCCAGTCGCAGCGCTTATCCGCTTCCGTCGATCCCGCTGTCACCATCGTCAGCAAGAACGCAAGGATGGTCACCCTTTCCATTCTGCAAGAGAACAGTTGACATTGTGTGGGGTCAGTTGGGCTGAATTGCACTTTAGTTCAGAAATAACTCGCCCGTCTGTCCGTCATGACAGACGACGAAGCTTAGGGCGGGGGATTTTTCAATTTAAAAAATGAAATAAATTCTGAAATATGCTTATGGCTCGAGCATTTGTCTGGAAAAAAGATTCTTCATCATAAAACAAAATACAATATTTAGTTGTATTCTCATTCTTAATGCAAGATAATAACGCTTTCTGATGTGTGCCACTTTTTTTTATATGTTTTTTCAATTACTTTAGACATTTTTGTAAACGTTTACGAAAGTATAAATGTACTGTAATGTATTTCCAACTCAAGTTTTCCAGCTTTTATGTCGTTATATCGAGTTTAAAATTTTGTAGTTTTCTTTAATCGTCATTGACTATATGCTATGCAATACTATTCTGATTTAATGCTTCATTTGCGAATTGATCCTCTTTTTAGATAATGCAGTACGTGATTTACAAGTTTACATCTGATATGAGCAAAATTTTTTCTGTTTTAATCGGGTAAAAACGTTTTAAATGATGATGATGTCCTCAGGAACCATTTTTGAAATAAATTAATATTTTACGATAGGGGATTGGTCCATCTCAACAAATAATCTTATCAATCTGATCACTCGAAAACTATGTAGCTGACTTCGTAAAACTTTGTAGATCAATATTTTCGTACGTTCCAAAAATTTACTTTCAATTTGAGACGCCATTTCGTGAGGACAGAAATTCGGCACGCGTTAAAAATCTATCCTGTCGGAAAGCGTTGTCACACTCATTTATTTGATGCTGAACACAACTCAAGTAATTTTCAGTACTTTTCATCAGTTTGCTTGCACCAAACGTGAATGGCATCCTTAGACTTGGTTGCGCCAGATTCTTGCAAGTATCAAAATGACAGTTATAGAATTTTTTTCTGAGCAACGATGATAAACATCATCGCTCAAGTTTGGGAAGATACAAAGAAATATTTGTATAAACCCTTGTTTTCTCAGATTTTCCTTTGACAACAAAGTAAAGTATTTGCTGAGAACCCGTGACGCATCTTGCTAATTAGGATGTTTATCAACTCCCGAGTACGCCCCAGGTAAAATTACCACTCCAAGAAATTGGGGTACTAGGCTCTGAGAGCCATCAATACCAACAACTTTTCTTTTCCGTTTTCATGAACTTGACTTTAAAAAATATATACTGTATGCAACTTCTCTTTTTCCAGCCAAAGAAAAAAACAAGGCCCCAAAAATCATGTGACCACCTAAAAACTTCAGCAACCCTTTTTCCACACACACACACACACTCTCTCTCTCTATTTAAGCTTTAAAAAATTCTTTATCATCAATCTGCCTTTGCGTACCTTTTTATTGATTCAAATACTCAAATGCGTGTTGTGAAATTCACTGAGTTGATCTAAGAAACTTGAGGGACTTGAATACTGTAATATAGCAAACCGCTATATTCCCTGGCTGAAAGCTATTTTCCGTGTTTACTTCAGTCTTCAGAAGTCTTTGTTGAGACTCGCAAACAGTATTGCTTCTACTACTGTTTTGTTCACTCCATCTCTCCTGAATAGGATTGACTTCTATACCCTTGATTACAGAAAATTCGAATACTGCACCGGATTCAATCATAACAAGCAATACTGATAGGGTTAAATGCAAAACTTTTTGACGAATATTGAATGCCATCTTGGCAAAGCAGAAAAACGACGCTGGTCAAGAAACTCTTTTCACTTCTGCCTGGAAACGATGTGGACCTCATTCCTTTGATGCAGACCGTATTGCAAAAGTTCCTGGTGGGAGGGACTTCTGCGTCCTTTAATGACAATAACTGTTATCCCTTGGGAGGATGAATAAAAACGCACGAGCGTAACATACGGCCTCCTCCAGACCTTGATGCGTCCTGGGGAGATGCTCTACTCGGGAGGAAATGCCAGCTAATGTCTGGCTCGTCTGGCATTAGCGTGTAAGGGACTCTGCCGAGGGCAACGGAAACGAGCTGAGAAAGGCTTCCTTGCTAACAGATCGCTCGTGAGAGAAAAGAGAGAGAGAGAGAGAGAGAGAGAGAGAGAGCTTGATCGAGAGAGAGAGAGCGAGAGAGAGAGAGAGAGAGANGGGGGGGGGGGGGAGGGGGGGGGGGGGGGGGGGGAGAGAGAGAGAGAGAGAGAGAGAGAGAGAGAGAGATTTGTGTCGACGGTAAGCCCGCGCTAAGGCTAGATAACTCGTTTTGATAAGTTAGTCTCGCAATTGTATGAAGCTTACATTTCTTTCCCCTCAGGGTCCCGCGTAGCTCTAAATACCGCGTTCAGGAATCTTTGCTGAAACCGCAGGCGAGTTTATTCCTCGTGCGACGGCATTTTACTCCCCGTATTCCATGCCATATATGAGCATGATATGAAGCATTCTGGAGTATAAATCGAATCTTTGTTGGTTTCTATATATAATTGCTTTCATGAGTGCAAACCCTTTTTTTTTTATTCCTCTTCTCGCCTGTTCGTTTCAAATTATCCGCATGATTAAGCGGGATCAGGGCGATCTTTAAGAAATGGTCTCGAGCCATTTGCCGGTTCACAACGCTTTCAGTGGGGGATCGATGAATGGGCTTGCATTTCTCTCCATTTGCGGAACTGACTTGGGTATATTGCGGATTCGTACTTGATCGATTGGACTCATGGTTAGGAGAGAACCAGCTTCGTGCTCACGTAGATCTCAGGAGCCCATTTGGGCGGAAAAAGAAGCATATTCAAAGACCGTCTGCTCTCAGTCGTTCATTCAAATCTAAGTTTATCGTCTTCCGCGTAGCAAGCACATGGACGTGATATAAAAATATCGCTGCTAAAGAAACAGAAGCATTCATCGAATGCAGAACAGATTGGACCAATAAAAGTAGACCTGGCCCAGAACTGCGGTTTCTCGTGAAAAGTGCGAGATATCACATAGAAAAAGCTGATAAAATTATCATTCGAAGAACGTAAGTTACTCTTACATTATACGTACGGTAGCTATGATGATCGTGTGGATTCGTGATAAATTACCCGAAGACCGAGTTTCCACTATGTATTTGATATTTTGCACCCCTGGACAATTTGAATTTGCAAAATGAAAAAGTAGCGAGGATTCCTCTTGAACCCTGCCAAAATCACACATTCTCATTCGTTTTCGGATTTTGGGGGAAATAATACGCTATAGGCTATACGAATAAATATGGCAACGCCCTATACTGTAGTACGAAGAACTAAAAAACTTATCAGGCATTCATGTACTTGATCGATTCCTGATGAAATTTCCGACTTCGATTCGATGAAACAGGTGCTCGACAACGCACCAGAAATCGAGAAATAAATCACTCGGTATGCTCTCAGAATGCAGTGATGACATTTCTCGTGAGCGCTCCCTAACCAATACTCGAAAGTACTGCTCAGCAGCGTACAAATGACGAGACTGCTTGACTTCGGGGTCGAAGGCAGTCAATAAATGTCGTATTCACGTCACCCGCTGACTCATCCGCCCCCACTCCAGGGAATGACGTGAACTCCTTATACTATCTTGGAAGCTATGAGCACGGCTTTCTCCGCATGATGTTGTGCTCGTTTTGGCGGTGCCAAGTTCCGTCACAACTTCCGGATGTGATGGTGAAGCCTTATCTCGTGTCACGGACCGAGAAGCGATGTCTCGCTGAAGTTTTCTCGGGTCATTCAAAAGTCGATTCACGGTAAATGTACGAGTGCTTGAAAGTGTCACTGCTTAAAATGTCATCGAAGTTCCCCCACTGCTCGAGCCGTGCCTCGGAACACTTCCTCGTGTCTGGATATCAATCACGCCGTCCTGTCATCTGTCTGAGCTGACATAAAAGCATTACAATTCTATTTCACGCCCCATTCTTCTTCACTTGCTGAGAAATTTTCATGAAATTCTGCTTCTGGTAAAATGAAAAACTTCCTGTATAGCGCAACAGCAAGCACAGATAGCAGTCGACTTCATTTTTAAGATTTCGACGTTTTTGATGCAACTTGATGCTAAACGGTGATCAAGATAAAATCGATTACGTACATCCGGTATGTGGAAGGATGAGTTTCCGATTAAGGAATTCGACGCGAATACAAAAGCGGAAAATTTCAGAAATTTCAGCCATCGCTTTCATGTTCAATTAGATCTCCTCCGAAAATGCAACTAAAATTGTGTTTATTAACTTTAGATTACAGACGAAGATAACTGTGCAGCAGAAAATCACGTAGAAGTTGCGTTTTTGACATGAAACGGAGTTACCAAGCACACATATTATATTCTGCATAAAGGTGTTGGGAAAACACATCAAAATATGCTTACAAAATCAACCTGTTTTTCATCAAGATAAATTATGAAAAATTGCAATAAAATTTATTTCAACTTCAAGTCCATGGAATTACCAGTATTTTTAAAATGAGATATCAAGATAAAGTATACCTTTTTTGTACATTTCGGCAAAGTTTTATATCTCAAGACGTCGTCCATATACCAGGGTAGATTTTAGAGCTCGAAGTGTTCAAATCATCTGCATTTCGGATCGTGAACATTTATCGCAGATCCATTTTTTTGTCTATACCAATAAACCAGGACAATTAACTCTAATCATCGTCTGAAACTCCGTTCAATGGATATATACTTAACTCGTCAACCTTCAACCTTTCAAAATATTTTATGCTCAAGTTTTTTTAGTACAATTTTTCTGCATCTGGTACATATGTAATAATGAGTCAGCCTGAGATTAATTTTTCGCTTATAAACTTCTAAAAAAAATACACTTGGACAAAATATCTGGTCGTTTGGTCGTTATACAGTATTTTCGGGGCATATTGGTGGTCTACGGGAAGCATAGTTTATTCGGATGCTATATAGGAGCGAATCTGACATTTGCACGTTCTGCAATCTTCGATCGCTGCCGTGGACCTGGGGGGACAAAATGAGACACGTGATATAAGGAAAAAAAAGCGTAAACTTCGATCACAAGCTGCCCGAAGCTCTTTTCAACCATAGAAAGAAGTAGTGAGCTTGGAAAGAAAATTCTCTTTCATCCCACCTTCTACTCCCCAAGGATCTTATCACTTTAGGATCTCTGCGAACCCTATACCCACTTCAGTTCCCCGACACGTGACACCGCATCCATTTTCGCATCGCATCGAACCAACTCAGCACACGAAGACGTCTCTTCTTCCAACCTGTCACTTACTCGTACTTCATTGAACCGATTCGACGACCTTGTTGACATAGACGCGATTTTTGAAGATGCGCTTCGAAGTGTTCTGCCGTGTGTTTTCCCCCAGCTTCCTAAATAATATGCGGTTTCTTTCTGTTGCTCTTTGCCTGGTTCACGGTGGGCAAGCAAATTTAGAATCACGTTGAAAATCGTGTGTCAACGAATCGATGTGGGGAATCTCACCAGGAAAACCCGGAACTGAGCCTCCCTTAACGTGGAGCAAACGCATACGTGTTCCCAGATGCGACGAAAAACCAATGAAGAAAGTGTGTTTCATTGCTTCAGCCGCCCCACCGTATTCTACGAGGAACGTCAACAGAAAAACAGTCCGCATTCTTGGAGAAAAACACGCGCCTGCTAAATATTGCGTTCTGATTACGCTGTTGTGTGTCCCAGTCGTCAGATGCACGAAGGCCTCCTTGAATGATTTAGGGAAAAATTCATTTCCTCTCTTCCTTTTTTTTCAAGCGCGGCTTATGCACAAGTATGCGAGAACGGAAGCCGGAGTAGACCAAAAGTTTATAAGGAATAAGTCATGCTTCGCCCCGGAGAAGATAAATGATACAGTTACGAAACGAGATTTGGAGAGAGATTGCTGAGAAGCAAAAATAAACAGAGTTTCCGAAGAATTTGTGCCCCTCTTTGAATAGAGCAAACCCGTTGTAGTATGATCATTGACTTATAGTGACTTGAATGCGTCCACATGAAAATTTGCACGAAATTCGCAGGATCTGCACAGTTTGATGACATGGCATTGCGGGAGAGAGGAATTGGTTTTTCATGCACCGGAATGACTGTTTTACGGCAACGATCTCTTTATTTCGGCAGAACCTTACGAATCGATAATTTCGGGAGAATTCCTCCCGATACGAAGAGGATGTTGAGTGAAACTCATTTTGCTGATGAATGAAATGAAGCTGATCGAGAATATCGACAAATGCATGAAAGGATATAACTGAGTGGTTCTCGAAGCCACGAAGACAAAATCAATCAATCTGTTCCACCGGAAAGGAAATATAGTTTCCTTACGTCATGCATCCGACGGGAAATTTATCACGAATCAAGGATTTATGCGAATTTTCTTATGCCTATTTTGTCATAAAATTCTTCAGATTGATTAAATCAACCTTGCATATCCAAACTATTTACCGAGTGTTTTCGACCATATGAATAAATACCTCAGAGCATTAAAAAAATGTGAATACACGAGAATGAAGAAGGACAAGAATTGCCTGACATGATATTTTGAACATGTCGCATTAATGTCAACATTTCTCAAATTCTATCATGAAGCTGCTTTCATAAAGTTATTGATGTGCATTTGATAGCTACTTGTGCGTCTTTACGGAATCGAAAATTCAAGTATCAGATTTCTGGTCCAATTTATGCCAATTTTATTTTTACTTAAATTTCCGATAGAACATTAAAATATATTCAAAGGGAATAAAGCGGCTTAAATCGAAGTTCAGAAACTTGACCTGGGTGAATCGGCGGCACTTCGGACCAGTCTTGAACTCTGGCTTATACAATACGTCGGTGTTCATTGACATAAAACAGCAATAAATAATGATTGGCTCTTGGAAAACGAGAGGAATTCGTTTTTTTTTCTTCGTCATGACATTGTTCTCGATTTTATATTTTTATATTCGTCTGGAGGGAATGAATTGATTCGCTATACATGCATGCTCTCCGGGATGATTCAACGAATAATGTAAATACAGGGATGAGGCTATTCTCCAAGCGTCAGAAGTGACGAGGTGGAAAGCATCTCGCGTCCAGCCCCGGATCAATCTGCGCGCCAAGGAAGAAGGGAGCAAAATTTCGCGGGGGAGCAACATCTTTTGCGATCGCAGGCCGACTCCGGATTGGGACCGTGCGAGGCATTCCATCTGACGTGAATGGGTGAGTGCTTTCCGCGACTGTGTCACCCGAGCAACGTGCCACTCATCTGCATCCCTCATGCACCGTGCGGGCATGTCAAAGTCGACAATACAGCCATGTTTACCCGGCGGCCCGGGCCTGTGCATGGGCTCCGGCCTGGCACGTACGACTGCCCATACCGACGGCATCTCAATTCCACGCGTCGGGACGCGGGAATAGTTCAGCACGTTTTTCATTCCTATTCTGTTCTCTCTCGCTATTTATTTCTCTCTCACATGCACACACTCTTGCTATCTATCTCTACATCTACATCTCTAGCTCTTTCTTGGATCCTGCAACTTCAGCATCCCACGCTTGTTTCACGTCATAGTACCGATCCTATGTAGTTGCCTGACATTCGTGGAACTAGACATAATGATTTCCGCGGGTTTTTGTGGGATGAACTTAAAAACAATTCTGGCTCGGGACCACGGATCTTGTTATTCGAAATGTCCGCGATGTTTCCGAACCCCAGTATAGTATGAAGGTTTAAGACCCCCAAATTATGTTCATCTTTCCGTTTCATGAACAGGAAAGTACGAGATATCGAAGCGAAGATCAAATTAGTCATTTTATTCAATTTGAATTTGAATCAGCCCATCAGAAGTGGCGAACATGATGTTATCTTCACAACAACAAAAAACTTGAAAATCTCTCCACGTTTTTTCTTCAAGCTCCAAAGAGCAGAATTTCATCATCAGGCTCACTTCATCTGTTATTGACTTTTGAATTGACGTGCAAACTTTGGAAACTTGCAAAATTCGCTGAGTTGAGCTGCTACTTGGGACATTCGTGAAATCAAAACGTTTGAAAGATTTTTACAATGAATTCCCCGATAGCCCTGGGCTGATTCGTTCCGTTCCGCATTTATTTTAAATTCATTTGTTACTCCTGGATCCGTTTCGAAGGATGTTTCGATGGATGGGGTGTATGCAAGATGGCCTGCAAATTATTCGGATTTTTGTTGCCAAAAGTTTGTTCGAATTTATTGTCTGTGATCAGATTTTCAACTGATACCCGTCAGATGCCTCCTAAATCCCGCCAGGAATGCAATTATACTTTAGAGGGAGCTATCCGCTTTTTTGATTCATCATTTCAGTTTGAAACGATCCGATAATAGAATAATCAAGGTTCTCTTCTTCATAAAAGGTAGGCCGAATTTGAACAAAAAAGCCGCAGTATTCTGCCACCTCATACAGTATACAGTACTGTACGTCTTTCCCTTCGACCTGCTCAATGGGTGTGTGATCCGTTTCACGATTCTTTCTTAATTAGATTGAATTTAGTTGATTTATAGTGAAAGAAAATGTTGAAAAATTGTTTCCTCAGACGATTTTGAGTTAAAATATTACAGTACCACTAAATAAATTGAAAATGTGCAGCCTGGCTGGTTGCTGGTACCCATTATCATTCAAAAACACCAATACCCTTGTGATGCCCCCACTCCCATGTAAGACACAAGTGGGAAGCTTTTTTCATCGACAGCATACATTAAAATGTCTGTACTGAGAACGATCACATCGGCGATCATTCGAAGGACGATTCAATGAAGTTTCAACAGTGTGTTTCTCTTTTGTTTAGCAGCTTTAATCTCTCAGAAAGAACAACAGGTTGAAAATCGGTCTAGTTCGGTTGGCAGGCCGAAGTACTAAGCACCGAAGACTTATCTCAAAAACGTTTTCGGTGAGAAGTCCGGTTGGGTCATTAATCATGAAGCACAATTTCTACCGTGAATCTCGGTGCTCTGTGAAAATGAGCCCGTCTCGTTGGGCTTGCTTCTGGAGTATCTGCGATAATTCGTCCCCTTGACTGTGCAGGTAATCGAGTAAAATGCATGGGAGCGAAATAGGTCGTAGGATTGATGGGCGGATCTACGCAAACCCAGGCTATGAGATTCTCTGCTTGAGTTTGGAGAAATGAGCAAAGAACGGTGGAATTCCGCCGCCAGCGAGAAAATTTCTCTGACGAAATTGCTTGTCGAGGAGACAAAAACACGGCTACGATCTTTAAAGTAAATATGCATACTTTTTTTTTAAGGCTGATACACGCATCGACGGAGTTCGGATCCATCTTCGCCGAATTACCGGAAGTTGGCTTTATTTTGGTCCCACTACTTTGAAGCTTCCAATAAGTTCCATGCTTCTGTTGGAGAAAACTTCGCCGAAAATGGCGGATCATGCAGCTTATAAAAGCGAAGCACGCTGAGGCGTGAAAGAGGGTCCAGGGTAGAACTTTCAAAATGCGTGGAAAACTTGAGCAGGTAGTAAACCGCACGAACATCTTTTTCTCGATTAAAATAGTTGGAAAATTCGAAGAAGTCAGTTTTGGCCAAGATCCCCCGGAAGATTGGCGAGGTTTATGTCCAGAATGCTTTCACTCACAGACAGTTTTTGAATAGAGAAGCAGTTTGTTGGAGTGATGCGAGGAAATCCTCGTATATTCATTAAATGTCTATGTCCGTGTCCATTCTTCGCGTGTCCAAGAAAAGTGTTCAAACATATCGTTGAAATACGAGAATTGGTAGGTGTGTTGAACTTGAGTTGCCTCACTCCCGCACCTGCTCTCCCTGTTGTTTAACGAGCCCACAGAACACGAAAATACAGGGACCTGAATGATCAAAAAGTCGACCCAAACTTGGGAGGGAAACTTGAAAGCGTAGTTTATGATCCACAGCACATCCACTTGAAAAAATAATATCACTAAAATTCTGGTTTCAAATATTTACGCATGCAGTCGGGCTTTCAATTCGTCAAATAGAATTCGATACTGTATATGGAATCAGAAGTTTATTTTCTTGAATACGGGAGGATGACCATCTTATTTATGTGATACGAACTCACAGTAAGGATTATACTCACATTTTAATGCTAGCTGCACCGAGTCCAATCATGGTAGTTTCCGTGACAGGAAAATTTGCTTCATCTCGCTGGTTTCATTGTCAGGGATGGCTTTTTCCTCTCAGGATCAAATCCGCTGTCTTTTTGCTTAAAAATCAGCAATTGACAAACAGGAACATCACTGAGCAGCGAATGCGGAATGTCTTGAAACACCGTAACTTGATCTAGGAATGAGTGTTTCGTGCTGTGAATTCCCGGAACCAGAAGTCGCACATCTGCGTGATTAAATGCACTAAAAACGCAGAAAAACAAGATGGAATCACTTCCTATTATTCTGTAAAAATAGATCGGTTGTTTTCGGAGTTTCACGACTGGCTGCACACAGCACAAATGTCTTCCGTTTATATATAAGGTTGGACCAGTGGGGGAAGAAGAATCGAGACTATTTGCCGAGTTCGCTGCTCAAGAAGTAATGACGCATTTCTGGAAGAAATATCCGAAATTTATTTTTTAAGCTTTTTTTCAATAAAATGTTTTGTTGAATAGATAATTTCGTTTCATGAGATAATATCATGGCAATTCTACCTCCGTCTTTTCGTGGATTATGTAAATTTCAAAACATGGAACTGCTCGCGTACCCCATGCTGGCTTAGTGGGTACCGAGTAAAACCAGCAGTGCAAATTTCTGACTTCGATAAAAAAAAGTGTTCCAAGTTCGTTCATGAAAACTTTTGAGTACCACCTACCGAGTGTCGGCGTACCACCAGCAGTACTTGTTGAAATATCTTGCCTTAAAACATATGCACTCCAAAGCATTAATAATTGATGAGGTACGAGGATATAATTATGAAAAAAATTTCCAAAAGATAGTACTTTTGAAAGCATGTGGGTTTTACATCGTAAAGCACGCCTTCAATCGCGAAAATGGAACAGGGGTTACAAAAATTATCACTGCCTATTAACAAAAGCTTCTGGGTAAGTATTCTGACAACGATTTCCTCTAAAGATATATTTTCAATGCAGTGCATTTTTCTCTGATATGAAAGGACCAGCTATTGATGAGATCCAAGTTCTCTCAAACCATTTTTTGCATCATAAGGATTTATTGCTCCGCTCCCCTCGGAATACATTTGCGAGTTCACCGGTAGAAATATTCACCAGGTCTTCTGCGAATCTCCGGAATTTAATATTTTTGAGACAGGATGCGACTAAAATGAAAATTCCGCACAGCTGAGCCACGTTCTCGGTTGGGTTCAAGCGAACTACTGCGCAGGGAGAGACCAGGCAACCCGGTTTACACCCCCATCACTTCGGGGGCCCTCGGGTTCTCCACCGCGCTCCGAACCCCCCTCAAAAAAATGTCGCGCCGAACAAGACGCTCGGAATTCAGCCGGAATGCACACGGGAATCATATCAATTTCCGGCTATAACTTCGCGAATTCCATTGAATATGCTTGAATCTGAACGGGAGTTGTCACAAAGAAATACGCGAAGATTGGCATAAAATAAAAATAAAATACAGTAAGTCGAAGTATTGTCTACAAAATGTTTTACTGGGACACTGAAGTCCAAGTATTGGACTGCATCGGAGTGATAACTTTAAGTGTGAGCTTTCACTTCAACGAAAAATAATACTGGCTTTCAGGGTCTGAATCCTTGGGCAATCTCACCTTCAGGAATGAGGGGACATCCTTTTGATTTCCTATGAGTTGCTATACAATACTGTAATTGCAAAATAGAAACATTCCGTGCAGTTCTTTTTTATAATTACCACGTCTACCAGAGGACCTTTGACGCATAACCAGCTTCAAACGTTGCAATTTTTTATATATGAGGCCGAGGTGTGGCAGGCTAGCTTGTTGTACTGATGAAGTCGCTGATGAAAAATCCATACAGTATTTATTTATATATGTTACTAAAAACAAACAAATGGATATTAAATCAACAAGAAAATTTCCATGAGAGATTGGCCAATGAAAAACTAAAGCCTGGACGAAATATTATTCTGACATGAAGGTTTCTCAATGTGATCAAACCTGTATCATAAGGTTCGTAAAAATAATAATAATAATAACTGAATAATATCGTCTGAAACTCCATCAAAGATGCCTAAGAAGATGTGATCTCGTGCTCTGTAATTTATTCTTTCCGGCTTCCTTCGGATATTCTCATTAGGAAAAGAGCTTTTCGTAAGTACCTTATACTGTGATATACTGATAACCTTTGAGCATGTTTTCGCGGACGACTTCTTTCTGCGACCTAAAATCGAAATAATGAAAGGAAACACAATAAACCAGGGCATTCTCGTGTAGTATCGAAGTGTGAGGTCCTTCATGTCGTGGGATAATTTTACCTTGACATACTTCCTTGCTGATAAAATGATAATTTGATTTACATTCAAGGAATTTCAGAAAAGTTCGCGTTCCGCTTTTGTACTCGAGTGATGACGGTTGTAGGAATCACCATTTCACATCAGAAGGATTGCGGAGTTGAGAAGTTTCCAAAATTCAATGAAGAAATCCTGTGGCTGAAATGAACAATCCTGGAACGCATTGCATAAAATTGTGGGGATTTCGGTAATCAAGTATTCCCTATATAGAACATGTTTCTTCACCGTCTGAAAAATATTGCTCGGTCAAGAATTTTTTTCAAGTCGAGTCTCGAGCGAGCTCCATTTGAATCTTATGCAGATTAAGAAATAGTAAAACCAAAGTACAAACTATTTTTTGATAGTGTGACTAGTTTATATTCCATGGAATTTTCCTCAGAAGTTCTGGAAATATGAAAGCCTGTTTTCGGATACCTGCGGGGCAAACTTTTCCGGCTGCCCCAAGGTATTCTTACATCTGTAGCGATAAAGTAAAGACACTGGTGATACTAGTATTTCAAGAGTACTTGGGAGTACAATATGATCCAATTCCACAGTGAGTAAGTTCGCATGAGGCAGAAAAGCAGTCTAATATACAAGTTCGTACTCAATAGCTACGAGATTGAATTTCAAGCCCCGTGGGCATAAGTTGAGCATCGAGCAGAAAAAGCATGAACGAATTCGGGCTGCATCGACGATGCAGAGAATTATAGCACGATGATGGACATTCAATTCCAGGATGAAGCTTGGTACCTGATTCGAAACACACAAAAACGTTCGTGTTTTTAACGCGAAGAATTATTTCAACTGACGTCGGACCATTGTAGATTCACTCTCGAGTCTCGAATCACTTACGAATGAGTAGGTGTACTCTCTCTATACAGCAAACCTCAAGGGACCAGAAAAAAATTGTTGCAGAGAGAATTTCGCTATAAGGAACACGTAAACTTCGTAAAGCATGGGGAGATAAACCCCCATGGGACCAAATAAAAAAAAATCGTTTTACGACGAAGAAATTCGTTGTAGACAAGATTGTTGTACAGAGAGTTCACCTGATATTTGTACACTCATGTGTACATGAGTGCGTTTTTCACTCAAGTATTTTTCCGAGCAATAATGAACGAATGAAAATTGTAGATCATCCTCTGTCACTGATTTTTAGAATTCCAACTAAATTCATCAACCGATCCACGAAGTGTTGAGGATTTCCCACAAGCGGATCGTTCCAGCGCTTTCCGAACTGACGAAATCGAGAAGGTATGTTAGGAAAGATAATAAATTTTAATCATAAAAATTCATGTTGTCCATTGCTCCTGCATTTAATTGAATGTGCTCAAATTTCAAGTCAATCGGAGAAAACATCGGCGCATATAAATTTGATTTCAATTGTTTCGTTACACTGAGATAAACTTGGGAATCCATGTACAACTTAGATCAGCATGTTAAAGTTTAGAAAGATGACAAGAGGACATATTAACGGAGTATTTTCTCGTCTTGATCCTTTAATTGAGCGTGAGTGTTGATCAGATAACGTCAAGTCATCAATTCATGTTTTTTAAATCTTGACATGAAAAAATCAGAATTGTCGTCGATCTAATCATTACCTTCTATTGATTGCTATTAAAGCTTTATTTGCCGCTTGTCAACATTCATAAAGTTTTAAAATGTTTTTAAAAATGGGTTGCGTAAATCTTATAAAAATATAAGAGCCAATCGGCGATATCCACATTCAACGTTTGACATGAACTGCATGGGGTACATTTTACCCCACGGCCAAGAATGAATTTCTGTTGGGCGGATCAGTATTTTTTTCCTAAATTTGTGCGTAGGTTGCAGAAATTGTTTCAAAATTCCGTCGAAAAAGTTGAAAAGTATTGACTTTGGTCTCGAAATTTGGAGGCAACCAGCTGAACAGCCTTGTTTTCATTCAGTGTATCTTTCAAGACTCTTGTTAATTCTCTTCATTTTGTTGCCTATTAAATTACCTAAACTAAATCTAAAGCGTTATTGACGGCACAAAAAAAAGACAATTTGTGACAGATATGCTATGAAGAAATCTTCTGTTAAGCTAATTATCTGGTGAGAATGATGATAGGCTAACTTGTAGGCTCAAAAACTTGTAAGAATCAGGCAGTTCCGCTTGAAAAGGAAACTTTTCCGCGGTTCTCAGATATCAGTGTCCAAGTTCGGGAATCAAGCTTTTTGTGTAGTGAACGGTTTTATATCCATTTATAACTAAGTAAAAGTAAAGGCGTGCAGTATTTTTTTTTTCGTAAATTCAAATGCGGAAAATTCAATAAAATAGAATCGGGCATCCTTTGTAAGCCGTATTTCCTGGCGGAGGCGGGGGATCTTCAATAATAATGACTTGCTGCTATCGCTGTCATAAAGAAGAAATGAATGCAGCCCTGCGAAAGTATTGGGTGCGATTTACAATGCTCAGAGGAAACCTTGCTTCTGTGCGAAAAAATCGCTCGACATTTTCTGCACGGATTCTCATTTTGGTCGCGCTCAGGTTCCCCCGGGGTCCTTAATTAGAATGCGCTCAGGTGGGCGGTCACATTACTTTCTGGTGTTGTAGTCAACTGCAGATCCTGCTTCGCGGAGAACACAAACAAAAATATTTTCCCTTTATTGAGCATCGCTGCTGCTCGAGCCTTCCCATCTAGTGAAGTACAACTGTATTCCTGTTACACTTCGTGAATCCGTTTAGGAAGTTGACGGGAAATCAAGGCTTAGTTTGAGTCATTAGCCAAAGCTGAAAATTCGGGCACAAATGACCGAAACCTGGATGATCGTGTTTCAATTGCACAAAACGGGATAGATTGAAAAACTTATCGGAAGACGTTGACGGGGAAAGAAATCCTGATACTTGATTCCCAGTCAGGAGTCGAAGTGGGTGGGGATGAAGTCGAAGAAAATTGTATGATGAAGAGTGCGCTGTTAATCAAATGAGGTCGCGGCTTCGGAATCGCGCCCTTTTCTCTTCCCGGTTGTCAGCGTCAACAAGACGCCGAGCCGGGAACCGACTTCCTCAAATTTCTACCCCCCCCCCCCCAGCATACTCCTTCTGTCGGGATCTCGTCGCCGACAGAAGCTCATCTGCCCGCTGCAGTCGATGTAGCCGCAATTAGTGCGCTGGAGCGGTACCCTACTGGTCCCGTAAACGCTGGCTGCACACCCCGACCCTGTCGCTGTCATGTCGTGATCATGTCACCCCGGGGCTCGCGGGATCTCATCATTGCCATGTAGTTCTGACTTCCCGGGGAAGGAGGAATTCATTCGTGGTGCGACGAGTCTGGGACGGTGCAGGGCCAAGTAAACGCCACACAAGTGAGCGTCAGGACATTCGCTAGCCAGAAGGAACTGAACGTCACAACACTCGACTGAACATCACCTAAATGAGCTGGACTGAGGACTGCAGCTGACATCACCCTTCATGTCAGAAAAACTGTAAATGCATGAAACTCGTCCATTCTGAAAAGCTGGAAATTATTTACATGAGAGGAATTGCCAATCATGTCTGAAGCCATTTTTGTGCAGAGCAAAAGACATTCTAACTTGCTAATTTTAACATGCTCAAATCAAGAAACTGCCTATGTCACACATTTGTTCAGCCCTGTGTGAATTCAACCAAGAAGAATATAATTCTACTGTATAGACCTCCCCAATTCAAAGACTTTCCCCGCCAGGCCTCTATAGCTCAAATTTCTAGAGGTCTTTGGTTTTTATTGTAGCAATCCTGGAAGGAGAAGAGCAATAATATGCTTTTAATAAGAAAGCGGCTGACTAATTTGGCAACTGTAAACTCACTTTCAAGTTCAGCATCCTGTCAACTTACTTATCCAGCAGTTTCACTTCCAGAATACCGTATTGCCAATTTAGCTTTGCTGTTATCCAGCAATAAAAACGGGTTTCCCTAAAACAAAAATTCCCCAAGTTGAATTTTGTGGGCCCTTCTCATTCAGCAATGAATTTCATCTGGCGACACACAAAAACATCCGAAAATTTCCGGGAATGGAGGGATGCAATTTTAAGAGTTCATAATAAACCTCGTATCCATACAAGTAGCTCATTCTACAAAATCTACTGAGCCACTCAGTTAGGTGGCACACGGTTTCTTGTGGCGCCCAGTTTGGTGGCACTGGACTCAGTTGGCCCGTCGGTCACGGTCTGGGACGACACTGGAGGCGGCTCGCCGGGCTAATAGCTGCGTAAAAGCGACTCCCTCGGGTCCCTTCTATCCGATGACGCACTCGGCCAATACTTGCCGTGCATGTTTGCAATGCTTCCATTCAACCTATAAATTTGATTGAAACGTTATTTTGGTATTTAAGACTCTGTCGTAAAACGAACGCGAAATATCAAGGTGCGAGGTACGTGTGGGGCGGTGAATGGACAAAATTCTTACTGCAACATCGCGATATATTTTTCTCCATGCAAATGATAGACATGCACACAAGAAGAGACGGCAAAAAACATGTTTTTTTCGGGTTCGCGAACATCATTTGTTGCTTCGTTATGTTTGTGGGGCTAAAAAATCGGATTAAAGTATCGGATGTATTGAATAATTAACAACATTTTTCCTTTCATTGCGATTCTTCTGAAACATTTTACTCGGTGTATTTCCAAAGATTTGTGGCTTACTTTAAATTCTTGCTGTTTTCTACGAGGTATACATCAGATTAAAGGAAGCGCAGGAATGAATTAAATTTATGAAGATGGACCCAATTTGATAAGTTGTACAGACACACATTATTAACATAATTTGACAGTAAGCATCCAATGAGCTATAGTTGACAAAGTAAAATACAACTCTTACACGCGAACACACATCAACTCACAGCAGGGGACAATGTCGACAATATTGCATGCTTATCGAAAAACCTGTTCGCAACTTTTCTAAGAAGCTCTATCCGATAAATAAGTTAATAATGCCTCAGAATTGTGTTTGTGTTTGAAAACTTTCTCACAAGAACCCTTACAAGTTTTCGAAATGCGGGTACTGTACTTAAATGGCTCTCACGCTTTCAACCGCTTCAAAAGACTTGTTCAGATCATCAACTTTTTGTTGTTGTGCACATGCTGCACTTGAATGTTTTTCAGTTGAGCCACATTTTTGGGTTCACTCGCTTCGGACTTTCCTTTCATTCATGCACTTTTTTAAAATGACAGTCATGCAGGAAAACTTCTGTCAGTTCCAGGTACGTTTATTGAAAGTTTGGTTTGATTAATGAAAGTCAGGCATGTGAGTATGATTATCTTGAGCATGACAAATTGAGGGTCGCCATTTTTAAAACTGAGGATGACTCGACCGCCAAAATTTCTAGGCGTGTGGAAATCCAGAATGCGAAAAGCTAAGAAAGATCGACCTCAAATCAACGTTTATGACCTTTCGGGTTTAAGAAAAAACAACATTTAATAAAATCTAATTTGGATCTAAGCCCGAATGCAATGCATTTTCACGACTGCATTTTTTCGTCCTATGAAAATAGTTAGGATTTTCAAAATCTGCGTTTCTGTGAACAATACTGCACGCAACCAAAAGCATCCATTTAACTTTATTTTGTCTTACTTGACAAAAGTTAGCCTGACGAAAAACTAAGCTGATCTTTCATCCCCCGACCTTTGCGAAGTTGTAGAGTGATTCTGAGAAGTCACGTACGGTTCAAGAAAGACGCTTTCTTTGTCCGCTCGTGAAATACTTTCACGATCATGTTCGGTGACAAATTAGGCAGTACCCATGGGAAGCAGGGATTACGTAGAAACGTCTGCGCTTTTTCCCCTCATTCTCCTTCCCTTTTCCTATGTGGAAAAATGGGCTTCGGAATGGACGTCCGAAACAAAATGCGTCTGATGGCTCAACCTAATGCACCGTTACTCGTCCGGCTTGTCTCCCATCGGAACCATCACCTGATGAATGATGATGGCGAGGACACGGTTTCCCCGTCGCGACGAGGCAATTTCTCATCTCGGAAAGATCTCCCGACCTCCGAACATCGACCTTGACCAAACCAGGGGATCCCGGACTCGTTTAGCACATTGGCTTATACACGACTGAGGAATGTTTGCAGGCATTGTGCGGTCGACGCTTTTGTTCGGCGCCTCAGGACGGCGTCATTGTGGTCGTAGCTGGTAAAGTTGGCCTGCTCGCTTGTCCCGGGGGGGATCCCAAAAGGGGGAGGGGGCGAGAAAAATAAACTGCTGGTGCATCGTCCTCTACAATACCCCTTGGCCCGTTTCCGGCGCAGAGCACGCCAAGAAATTGCTACGTAATGAGGATTTGCTCGGGGGAAAAAAAAAGAAGAGTAAAAAGTCCTGCTCGGCGTAAGGAAGCTAGTTCATTCTTCGTCGAACCGTCGCAGGTCTCGCACGTTTAGTCGACAGTGGGAAAGCAACCGCCTGCTTTTGACATCCAGGAAACGAACGGGCGTCTGGTTAACTGGTCCTTTGTTCTGGAGGGTAAAGCGGCGCGCGGGGTATTTTTCTCATGCCGTGATTGAGTTCCCGTTGTTGACCATGCATTGTTTGAGACGATTGCGAGGAGCTCGTGAATCGAATAAAGTTGCTCTATGACTGACGAGATCTTGACTCTGTGCTATGCCGCTGCATAATTACTGGGGCACGGATTGCGACACGACGGAGACTCCAGTGAGTTTCTCTGACGAAATTGATTATCCTTATTAATTTCTTGTAAAGCCTACCACGCAAAAGAATCCTACTTCCGCTCTTATTCCGGAACTTGCCGGATGTCGTGGTTCTAATCGTTTTCCGATCAAACTGAGAACGTGTTTACCACAGGTGGTACGTGGGACTCTTATGTGGTACGCTAAATGTCGATAAGCAAGAAAGCTAAGGAGTGTGCTGAGTTATCACATTGAAAAATGCCAAAGCAGGCCTCTGTTTATTTCTATCGAAGTCAAACGTTACGCGTTTAGGTTCCTTGCACAGTTTTTGAATCAAACATGACCGTGTAGAAAAATTTTCCATAAGAGGGTTGAAGAGATACTTGAAATGGTTAATTCGTCAGCTATGCATAGTAAAAGGTGCTGATATTCAGGGCAGGAAATCATTACCATTGCTTCAACAGAATATTTTCGGATTGTTTAAAAATTAATTTCGCCTGGAAATTTGTACGGGATAGTTGAGTGAAAAATATAGATACCAGTGATGGCAACAGAATTCAGTGTTCTTGTCACGCACCGGGAGCGGAATTCAATTTTTCTCAATTCCTTCTGCTTTCATTGACTTCCACCAAATGAAATAATGAATAAACGCAAAGAAAATGTCACAACAATGTTCGTCTTCCGCAAGCGGAATTGAGACAATGAAGCGGAATTCTTCCATCACCCGAACGTCTATTTTTTCATTCACGATTATTTCAATAAAAAATGTGATGAATTTCTGGAAAATGCTCACGCAAGCCGCCTAAAATATTACTACTGCATACAGTACTGTACTCCGAACAATTCAAAATTTTT
This sequence comes from Notodromas monacha, assembly GCA_905338405.1. Taxonomy (NCBI): domain Eukaryota; kingdom Metazoa; phylum Arthropoda; class Ostracoda; order Podocopida; family Cyprididae; genus Notodromas; species Notodromas monacha. Next base: position 72,944 of record CAJPEX010000133.1, on the reverse strand, counting down.
ACACGCTTTTATTTTCAGATACAGAATTTATTCACTAAATACCTCTTACGCCTTTTCAATCCGTGTATAAGATTGCACTTCACGGGTATATTAGATTCATATTGGAATAGTGGTCATATGAAATCACTTGAATTCTTGAACGAGGGAATTTTCAAGGTAAAATGAAACAAAATCCATGATTTTAAAATGTTCATGGGGGTGATGATTATGTCTAAACCGTTTAAAGAAAAAATAATTTAAATCATGCGTTTACTGGCTCATTTTTCACTGTGGTTCACTTTGTATGGCTGGAAATTCCAGATTTAGAAAAAACATAAAGCAGGCTACTAAATATCGGATTTTTCATAAAGCAGGGCTTTTCAATCGTTTTGTGAATTGTACCAGTTTCAAGAGGTGTCACTGTTTACATACCACACGCCATAGTGACATTCAGTAGATATTTTATCCCCGTTTTGACAGATACATAAACGTATCATAAACGTATATGTAATACAAACGCTAAAATATCTAGCCATATACAGTATTGCTAGAAAAGTTTCCGAAAGGATTCTTCAAGTTTTTTTACTGGCAAAGATTCCACAAATAAAATCTTGTTTTGATCAATTTCTCCAATATTTAGAAATAGACACGGATTTTTTTATCTTGCAGCATGACTCGAAGCGCACTAGCGCAGTTTCGGTTACAGTATTTTGTTTATATTGGATGCATTTTGAACTAAATCTTTGGACGATTCTTGCGCTTCAAACATACCGGTATGCCCACTCGAAAGATTACCAGTTACACAAAAAGAAAATATTTATAGAGAGAGATTTCTGTTATTTCAGAATAACTTAGCTTCACGAAAATTACCAGAAGAGTCAATAGGACAAAAATTGGTTTCGACAGAATTTGGCTGTGGACCAAATCCGAAAATGTTGTTTTGGTCGAAGACCAAATTCTGCATCAGGAATCCTCTGCAAAAATTGGTGTCCTCGCACATTTTTCCGGTTTCTGGGAATATTGGCGGTTTTTGCGAAATGTGGGTGACAAATTTCAAATTACTGGGGAACATCAACACCCACACAAGTTGTTTAATCACGAACAAAATTAACGTGCAGAAGGGTTAAGAGCAATTGCCATGATTTGGAAATCACGATCACTGGACGCTTCTTGTGTCATCCTTTATCTCAAAGCTAATCGCATTCCTGCAAAGTGCTTGCCCTGACCTCTTCCTGATAAATATCTGATCCTCGTTCGGAAATTATTCTTTTGCTGGCTCTGCCCAACCCCAATATCGGGAATAAATAACCATAATTGTCTTACGGACTGAATCAAAGCCACGCGAGCCAAGTTCGCTCCTTACCTCGGGGGATAGGTGTTGTGTTGCGAGGGCCGCTTTTGCTTCGCGTCGATGTTGTTGCAGAGCAATGATGAATAACGTGCGTATGATCTCGCTTCATCAAACGAAGTTTGTGCAGGGGTCTTGGGCATAAGGAACCCTTGGTTCTCGTTCCAGACCTTTTCCTCTGATTGCCCCAGTGCCGCGGCAGGCTCTTGGCTTCAAAGCTGATCTAATCACTGACGAATGTTTTCTTCATTGGAGCGATGGAAGGCCGGCTCTGCGATTTACGCGGAAATGCCCGGCGGTGATTTTCGCGGCTGAGCTTGTTACGAGAGCCCAGCGAGATTCCTGATAATGAGCAGCCAGCAACACCTCGTTCAAATTATAACGTACTTTGATTGCTAAACGTATCAGTCCCCCGCAAGGAATACAGTCCACCGAGCGACTAGCCAAGTACGGAAGCACACGATCTCGACAGCTTCATTTCCAAGTTCGAATTGAGATCTGCATTCCAAAATGGGTTCATCCATGGGGGGTTCAGACACTTGTCATCCGTATAAATAGGGTAATCTTTCAGTTATGATTTTCTCATAGGTCTTGATTACACAGTTCTCAACCCACAGATAACGACGGGTTCTTTTCCATCCCTTGCACTGGGATGGAAGGATTTTTGCGTGCAGATGCTTCTTTTTTTGACTGATTGTCTCCAAAACACATTGACAGAGTGTACCAAGTCGGAGAACTTTTCGAGGACTTGACCCTTTTGTGCTCAACGTGCTTAAATTTCAATCATGTGGAATTAATGCAGTAAAAATGCCCTCAAGTGAGAACTTTTTTTTCAAATTTTCAATAAAACATTTTTTTCTAAGAGAAGATCAGACTCTGGTTATGTTAATCAGTGTAGGTTTTTGTTCAAATTTCTGTGTTCTTGGACACCAAATTTTGCAAGAATATCCTGGTTCTGCGTCAGAAGGGTCAAGGGAAGGTGGACAGGGACCAAACAGAAATTTGACATGACGGAGAAGCTTTCTAACAAGAGTTTATTAGTATTACCGTATTTACTCAAGTACCACGCGCACCTAAGATTTTTTGCTAACATTTTGGTAAAGTTTTTATCTTTGCATAACACGCGCACCTTAGTTTTGCAGTTACTGTACTAAAATTTATATTTGAAAAGCCGTGTTGGGTAAAAATCTAAATTCAAGCCCAGTTCAAAGTCGGTTTCAATGGCGATATTTTGTTTTATAAAAATAAAACTAATATCAAAATGGAGAAATCTGGAAAGACATTAACGTCAGGAGAAAAGTTTTCAATTTTTAAAAATTTTGCTTGAAATTTTGTACCTGACTTTGTTGCGCATCTTATTTCTACTCAAAGTTTTTTTGAAGAAGAGGTGCGTGTGGTACTCGGGTAAATGCGGTATTATTATGGTCGAACTTCTCCTTGGGAGATTTCGAGTTGGGGAAAATCTCCTAACGCTGTACAAACTTTCAGACTGTTCACAGCAGCGCTGAAGAGCAAAGAAAAAAGTTTGCTTTGATGAGAGCAGAAAACAGGCTTACCCCCTGGTCTTCTGCAAAGGAAAGAGAGGTTTTCATCCCACGAACCGACGAGCGATGACGGGCTTTCGCGTAACGAAAGAAAACCTCTTTACCGGGTCTGCTTTTAGACGCTAATCTCGCTTGGAGAGGAAATTTCCGCATCTGCGTCTCACATCTGCGACCGACGAATAATTGCAGACTTGTGTTTTCCCCGCACCGTAATGGGGAGCGGGAGAAAAGCTGCGCCGCGTCGGATTCCCGTTGATTCCCAATAACGGTGTTTCCGGGACGCGCGGAAAAACACCGAGAGGCGCCGGATCGACCGCCGTAAGAAGGCGTAATCGCAAATCTACGAGGATGTCTCGGAGCGACGCTCTTGCCTATAGGACGCCGCGCGAAACATCCCCGGCGTAAAGAAGGACTTACTTATTCCGGTCTCGTAAAAGCTTGGACAAGTTCTCGCGGAGGCTTGCCTTGAATGGGATCACTTCAGATCCTCACCGACAATCGCAATTCACTCTCGTGCATCTCAGCATGTTTTTATTGCTCATAGTTCGAGAAGAGCTTCTCGAAAAGGTCTCATGGCCGAGCAGGTTCGTTACCGCGCTTCTCTGGGAATGAGGACCTACCGAATTCCATGGAATATAAGCAGCAATCGATTGAAATTGTGCTTCATTCAGCAACACGGTGATCCAAGTCCTAACAAAAATGTACTGGACTTCCTGGAAGAAAATAAATTAACGATTTTCAAACCGACCACTGCTTTTGTGTAACCTTAGCCTCCAGGTGACTTCGATAGTTTTCATTTTGATAGTTTTCAACTTTTAGTTCGAATGCATTAATTTTCCAATTTTTCGTTTGTGTACGAAAATTAGTCCAATGTAACATGCAATTATTGGGATGGGTTCTATGAGGTACAAGCAGCCCCTGTGTTCGACTTGTTTCTGGTTTTGTTTTTAACGTATACAGTGCATAGAAATATTTTCGCCCATCAATGTCAGTCCTACTTCCGTTTCATGGAATTTCTCCAGCATAAAAAAATCTGTTGATTCTACTCATGCTTTATGTACCGATTACAAGATACGTTTTCAGCTGCGTAACATGAGCCCTCAAATAAGATGTGCACCTTAGTTTTGAGTCTCTCAAAAACTGTCCCATTGCAAAAATTAACTACTGTACATCAAAAATTGATTTTAGACCTAAATTCAATTGCTTTTGATTCTTATTCTTTATAATCATCCGCCATATTTCAGGTGGCTTAATAGTTTTGAATGAATTCATCTCTGTACATCTTGCTTGAGATGCAGAATTTTCCCCCGTAACTCACATATGATGTGCACCTGAATTTCTTAAAAGTTTGAACATATTTTATCCACCTATCACGGGCATTTTTCATTTTTTTCTCATTTTGAAAATAAAATTGCATGTGGTCCTCAAGGGAATACCGTAGCTGTTTGTCATATTGGCGGTGCAAAGTTTAGAAAAAATTCAACCATAAATGTTCAACACTAAATAAGTTTTAATCCAAATTCAAAGATTTTTAAAATTTTCTTCTTCTGGATAATCATAGTAATACTGATCTACATAAACAGAGCTCTGGACCCTTTAGGACCAGCCTTATTCTTGGAAAATTACCACAGTTAACTTCGTAACAACACTTTTATGCTTTTTTAATCAACTTTCCCAGGATTTTTCATCTTCTACGGATTGTTTATCTTTAAACTTCCAGTTTGACTCGTGATTCGATAGAGATTGAGAGAAGGGTGAAGATGCGATCCGATTTTACGGATAAACAAGAAAATTAGCTGCTAGCAGAGTCGAGATGAATTTAGCAGAGTACCTCACACGTGCAGAAGAGCCTCTGCTGAATCGCACTCCGCGGATGTGGACTAATCCTCCTGCAGGGGGAGTACGCTGTACCTGGGGAGTACGCCCTGCCTGCTACACCGGCGTAAAGAAGGACTTACTTATTCCGGTCTCGTAAAAGCCTGGACAAGTTCTCGCGGAGGCTTGCCTTGAATGGGATCACTTCAGATCCTCACCGACAATCGCAATTCACTCTCGTGCATCTCAGCAGCTTTTTATTGCTCATAGTTTGAGAAGAGCTTCTCGAAAAGGTCTCATGGCCGAGCAGGTTCGTTACCGCGCTTCTCTGGGAATGAGGACCTACCGAATTCCATGGAATATAAGCCGCAATCGATTGCAATTGTGCTTCATTCAGCAACACGGTGATCCAAGTCGTAACAAAAATGTACTGTACTTCCTGGAAGAAAATAAATTAACGATTTTCAAACCGACCACTGCTTTTGTGTAACCTTAGCCTCCAGGTGAATTCGATAGTTTTCATTTTGATAGTTTTCAACTTTTAGTTCGAATGCATTAATTTTCCAATTTTTCGTTTGTGTAGGAAAATTAGTCCAATGTAACATGAAATTATTGGAATGGATTCTATGAGGTACAAGCAGCCCCTGTGTATGACTTGTTTCTGGTTTTGTTTTTAACGTATACAGTACATAGAAATATTTTCGCCTATCAATGTCAGTCCTACTTCCGATACATGGAATTTCTCCAGCATAAAAGAATCTGTTGATTCTACTCATGCTTTATGTACCGATTACAAGATACGTTTTCAGCTGCGTAACATGAGCCCTCAAATAAGATGTGCACCTTAGTTTTGAGTCCCTCAAAAACTGTCCCATTGCAAAAATTAACTACTGTACATCAAAAATTGATTTTAGACCTAAATTCAATTGCTTTTGATTCTTATTCTTCATAATCATCCGCCATATTTCAGGTGGCTTAATAGTTTTGAATGAATTCATCTCCGTAGATCTTGCTTGAGATGCAGAATTTTCCCCCGTAACTCACATATGATGTGCTCCTGAATTTCTTAAAAGTTTGAACATATTTTATCCACCTATCACGGGCATTTTTCCTTTTTTCTCATTTTGAAAATAAAATTGCATGTGGTCCTCAAGGGAATACCGTAGCTGTTTGTCATATTGGCGGTGCAAAGTTTAGAAAAAATTCAACCATACATGTTCAACACTAAATAAGTTTTAATCCAAATTCAAAGATTTTTTAAAATTTTCTTCTTCTGGATAATCACAGTAATACTGATCTAAATAAACAGAGCTCTGGACCCTTTAGGACCAGCCTTATTTTTGGAAAATTACCGCAGTTAACTTCGTAACAACACTTTTATGCTTTTTTAATCAACTTTCCCAGGATTTTTCATCTTCTACGGATTGTTTATCTTTAGACTTCCAGTTTGACTCGTGATTCGATAGAGATTGAGAGAAGGGTGAAGATGCGATCCGATTTTACGGATAAACAAGAAAATTAGCTGCTAGCAGAGTCGAGATGAATTTAGCAGAGTACCTCACACGCATTAAAAAGATTATTACGCGCATCCCTGATTTTCGAATTATTCCTCGAAACAGGCTTCTGCAATCAGCAAATGTGAGGTTTGCAAGCAATTTGAATAAACAACATTCCCTCAAGTTTCCGACGATCGTTGAATCCGAGTTGCTTGAACTAATGTCAGAAATGTTTCGTATCCCTCAAAGGCAGAGGCAAAGAGTTTCCCCTTCATTTCGTTTTTGCCGAGAAAAGCAGAGATTCCAACGTAAGGAAAAGTATCCTAATAAGATGAAAGGGAAGCACGCGTGATTACGGGTGGAGAAGAGCTTCTTCAAACGTGTCGCGTTACAGTTTCTCGAAGCCTTTTCTTGTAACGACTCGGATGATTTTGTTCCGGGAAAAAAAAAATGTGTCACAAGTCATCGAAAAAGAATAAAACGCTGCCACGAGGAGACGAAAAGGTGAACAATTTCCGCTGAATGATGTCGATAGAAATCTCTCACATGAACCGGGCGTCGATTTCATCCCGGGGGACTTCGGGGGGGGTGAAAATGTCCACGAGGCAGGGTCTCCTGGGTAGAAAGCAATATCCCAGAAACGAGATGAACAGCTTCTCAATCAACTGCTTCTCGAAGTGCGACGTCGTCCTCTGTGATGCTTGAAGGTGCTCAATCGCATCACTTGGGGAAGTGGAAATAGCAATCTAGAAGCTCTCCACGTGGCCGCGGGTTGTCCTCAAGGCATCTCCCGAGGGAAACATGGGCAACCCTTCATCTGCCCCCGCCGCATTGGTTCAATTTTGTGCCAACAAACGTCACGGAACAAATTATCCGGGCCATCTTCTCTATTACGCATCCGAGGATGAAATTGCGCGTCTGCGGAAGGTCATAGTCAGGAAATAAATGGAGAAACTGGTCATGTACTGCTTGTGAAGTTCATGACAGTTTCGAGACCATTTATGTTCCTAGTTGTCGTGCCCCTTGTTTTTGACTGTCAATGCAATCCTTATTGTCATATTTTTTCTGCGTCTACCCTAGGCAAGCGGGGAATTTAAAGACAGATTTTTCAATAATCTGTGATACTTACACGCATGAATAGCTTTTATAATTCAGTCATTGGTCATAGATAGTGTAAAATCAACATTGGAAGTTTTGTACCTTATCATACGTGAGAGGGTTGACGGCAGTAATTTTACAAAAAACCGACCATTTTAGTGTGCTTGAACATCTCTAATATGGGTTGTTGTGTTTGCTTTCAATAAAGGGATACTTCTTGAATATTTAGCCGCCAGAATTTGTAAATGTTCTGACTGGCCTGGAGGATTGCAGTATCTTCTCATTACACTGTGACTTTTCATTTGGCTGTTTATTGATACAGCATTGTTCTCTAGCCAATTTCAGTTATTTTTTTATCTGAGGTATCTCTGGTTCACTTATAAATTGGTTTCTTCAGTCTATTGCTTGTATACTTCCTAAGATGTATGAGCGGTTTTTGTTTAAATGATTTATGTTCGTCAGGGAGAAATAAGGTGACTTCCTCCATGATCCACAATGAGTTGAAATCAAGGAAAAAATTGAGGCCATGACAACTTCCTCAGCCGTGAAAGAGGCTTAGCGAGCTTTGGCAAAACTTTATTTTGGCAAGGCCCACAGGATGCGACTTGATATGATTGGTAGTTGCGTTCTGCAGACGAAAGGGCCGGATCACACGCTGAGTTTTGTGCCAATTTCCGAAAGAGAGTGAATATTTGAAAAAACTCACAAATTATTGCGATTTCGTGATGCGTGAGTCCTTGATGAAAATTGCTATCAAAGATTTAATTTGCCTGTATAACCTTACATGACATCCGTCGACCAACTGGGCGAGGGGAAACATTTTGAAGAAATTAAATCCCGAGACCCAGCTGCTCTCGCGAGTCAGCTGCAATTCTTGGCGCAAAATCCGGGAGTCCAGCGGCCAAAGGGTCGACATAAAACCGCGATGCCGTCGCTATCGCTATGATCTTTCTTGTACGCCTGTATTCAGTGTCTCGCAAGCTTGACAAACGACCTCGGCAAAAGCATCTCTGGTTGTCCTTTTTATCAGGACGTAGCTCAGGTAGTGCTAGAGCTTCAGTTCAACTTCGGACTCCGTGCCACAAGGTTGAGCTTCGAGCACCCGCGAATTCTCTAACCCTTCAATAAAATACGGAATATATTTTACGACTCAAAACTGCAGACATCTTTCGTTTTGTGAACTCATGTTTTTATTTATTTTCAGCGGAGTGTCCTAAAAGATAACATTTACTCGATACATCCGCAGTATACTGTAGTTCAAATGAAACTTTCATCGAACAATAGGATTCTATCGCATTTTTATTTGGAACGATTGCGTGAAAATTGATCATTGATATTCCGGTTTCGATCGTTCACAACCTCACTTATTCAAGATAAAAACTTCCTCAATACGTCACGTCGTCAGCATAAAACGATTAAAATACGACTGTACTGTAAGCAAATGCTGGGCTTAAGGCAGTATGAAGACTTGTTCCTGCACAAGCTACTGTAATTCCTCCACTCATCTTTAGTTATTCGAAATTAAATTTCAAAATAATGAAAGCGAGAGACTTACATCAACATGAATTTTCAACTGGCAGATTTCCAAACATATTTATTTGCAAATTATCATTTATGCATAATCAAATACCGAACAGTCCTAAAGATTCCAGATTTTCATGTAAATTTGGCAAAATCGCGATTCGTAGTTTAGAATGAGGGGCTCCTCGATGAAAGTTCGGCTTTGTGTAATTGCTTGATACAGAAATTTTTTTTACGTAAAAGATAGCAAACGCTATAATACCAGCCTGTTTTCATAATAAACCCCGGTTTCTTGATTTTAGCGAGAAGTCCTTGCAAGTGTGCGTCGGAAGAAACCCAGAAGGAAATGTTTGCTGTAAACCAATTAATTTCCTAAACAACTAAACAATCCTGAACAACTGTAGTCTAATAGAGTGGAAGGAATAATCGAGTAGCAATTTAGCAAAGGGTGAAGTATCGGTGGAAAGTCTTTGTAGTGTTAAAAATATTCACAATAAATTATTTCGACGATAGATACTTTTTTGAATGTCCTGCCCTACGCATGAGCAGCAACACATTTAGTGGGCCCAAGATGTGGACTTAATTGGTGCATCAAGAGTGTCCTGATGTTGGAATGTCCCCAAGTTGAGTTTCATCTTCCTTTAGACTTCAATCCTCATGTATTTAATTGGCTCTCCTTTTTTTCAAAAATTAGAAAAAGGTCCTCAAAAATGCAATAAAAATTGTTTTGCTCAACTTCAAGTTGTAGAAAACAACAGTGCAGAACAAAACCACATAGAATCTGATCTTTTGGCATCAAAAGGAGATCGAAAAGCAAAGAAAAAGAATAAGTCTTGCCAGAATATGCAGAGATGATAAAAGAAATTCTGAAAAAAGAAGCAAAAAAGCTTGCTTTTTATTATGAATTAGATTATTGAATTCATCATGAAATACATTTTCAATTTTTGTGAAAATACATAGTTTGATTTCTTCAAAAGACATCAAAATTTTAAAAATTTGATGTTTCAATTTTTTGGGAACATTTTAGAAATTGCCCCTAATTCAAGCAAATGTACGGATGTCCGGCCTGATTTATTTTTTATTTTTTGGTTTCCAGGTGTCCCTAATTGTCTGTATGTAAAAATTTGATGTTTCAATTTTTTGGGAACATTTTAGAAATTGCCCCTAATTCAAGCAAATGTACGGATGTCCGGCCTGATTTATTTTTTATTTTTTGGTTTCCAGGTGTCCCTAATTGTCTGTATGTTAGGGTGTACCCATATTGGGATCTCACTGTACTTCTAAACACTTGGTTGATTGTGCACAATCAAGTGTCTAGAAGTCCATGGAATCAAATGGGAAGAGCTGGTATTCCCCGAGATAAGGTCTCAGAATTTTCACAATATGGGCTGAAGCAGTGACAACACTTCCAGGCTCACATCATTCAAGGAATGTATAAAAATAATGAAGAAAATGTAACATTGTTGTGGCGCGGTGAGGAATGTTTCAAGAAATTCAAGTTTTACATCAGGTTTTGCAGATTTGACCAGTAAAATGGGTGCATTATGTGTCCACTGCGTGGTAGACTGTGTTGCAGGGTTGACTCGTTCCTAAATGCACTAGAATTCTCTTAAATTATAGCGCACTCTCAGTAATAAGGAGAGTTTACAGATTTATCGGTCAAGGACTGTACAAATGCTATGGAAAGATTCAAAATGCATATTTTTGTTTGCACCCCTTGAAGCGGTAGATGAGCTCAGAGATGAACATTCTTATCGAGGGCATGATGTAAAAGAATTTTAAAAGTTTGTTATGATGTATTCCCGGAAGATGCAGGTGTCAAAGAGAACCAAACAACGATGCACGAAATCCACTTCGGAAGATAAATTTTCAATCAGATATGCCGGTAGAAAACACGAGATTTTCTTCAATGGGATAGGAAAACCCTGTGAACGATTGATCTTGATGAACATGGAATTTTTTCTCCGACTGGACATTAATTTTTAAACATATATAATTAACTTTTCTCATAAAGTCCTTTAGTGTCAACTTTCTTTTGGGAGATGGGACTCATGAAAGTGACTTAGCTATTCCATAAATACTTTGTGAAAGCGCTGGACCACCTGTTCTTTCAGGCTGATGATGAATGCATGATGGCTTTTCTTCTGTCCTCATTCCCACTGAAAAATGACGTTCAAACGCGAAAGAAGCATCAGATAAGAGAATAATGCCCTTGAGGAAAGGAATTATTTCTGAAAAACACCTGCTTATTTTGACCCCCGACACCACTCATACCCAGAGAGACCAGCTTTCGCGCTGAAAAAAGCCAGCTGTTGACGTACGTATGAGAAAGGAAATTGGAACATCAACCTAGACAGGCCTCACACAAGGAGCTGTGCATCATTTTTAAATTGTTTCAAAGGTTGCATTTTTTATTTTTTTTTATTCTCAGAGTACCGTCGTGCTCCTTGGGCTTCAGCTAACGCAGTAGTTACCTTAGTTAGTTTGACGCCGAAATCGACGTCTTCCCTTGCGAAAAGAAGATTCCGCATTTGGGGCTAGACGTGAGCAGGTGAAGTGGAAGGTATTGGAAACGTTTCCAAATTTTCGCTGATTTTCTTAACTCAACACTTTTATAAGTTCGGAAACATTGATAACCTTTTTCACAGTTTAAAATCCCATAAAACATCCTCTCTCGGGTAATTATGTAGAAAAGACAGGTTTGAGAAATTACCGCCATGTAGCAAACGGCGGGAAAGAAAATGTCGGGGCTGTGAGACAAAATTTCATAGAGGGAAGGCGATGAAAAAAGACCAATGTTCAAGAAAATCACGCTAAGAATAACGCAACAAAAAAGGAAATTAAAGATAACTTTAAATTGGTTCATTATTTAAAAAAATCCTCAAGAGGAGGAATTGTGAAGAAGAAAACCTCCCATATACAGAAAAATTAGAAGCAAGGGCTATTCAAACTTCGCCATTAGATACACTACGACGAAGGACAAGTACAAGCATAATTTTCTGTGCCTAGCGCAAATTTATGAGTGAGGCGTTCTCTCCCCGACATTTTCTTAACCCCGCCGTTTTTCCTCTTATATCCTTTAGTGAAAGAAAAATCCGCGGCATTTTCTCCTGACACTGAGGGAAACCCGATGTTGTTAAGAACTATACAGTACATCGATTTCCCGTGATTGCCTCGACGATTCTCAACCGCCTGCTGAAAATGAGATGCTTTGATGTAGTCATTGCGGAGGCGAATGAGGTCGAGACGGGCGACGTGAGACCACAGTCGTCTTTTGCCTGACCTTTCATTTTCCGACGCATAAATTTCCCTTCGTCCGCAGTGCATCAAAATAAAATCCGTGCGAAAGACGGTGCCCGAGAAGGTGAATCAAGTCTGCCCGTCGATCTCTGACTCTTTTTTTAACTAAGCATCTTCTGGATCATTTTTCATTCATGATTTGCATGAGGGGGTTGGATGCGATTAAATCTGTTCGTGTCATTCAGAGATTACAAATTGTCAGAGGAGACATGAACGATGGTCGAGCTAGAACATGACTATGGTTCGTCCCTCCTTCGCGGGATCTCATTTTTTAGAGAAATAATACTAAGATATGGAAAAGCCCGAGTTTGCATGAAAAATAATTCAAAATTAATCTCCTGTGCTGTCTAAATTTCACAAACTTGTAAAATTTCACGGGGCACCGCCGACTATATTGTGGACAACTTGCTAAATGCTGGAAATTTGAGTCAGGTCCAAAAGATTTACGAAATTGTGGACTGTTTGATTGCGACTGCAGGCATCGCTCAAGCAAGATTTTGCTAGGGTATCGACAGCAAAAATATGGTTTTAAGGAAATTGTGTCGCTGGAAATACACATATCAGCTGATTTTCTTGAGAAAAATGTCGATAGGGGTTGTATACCATAGTTGTTTTCACATTGAGGCTAGATGAGAGCAGCAAAGGGGGAATTTGAAAGCCTTTCCAGGATGATTCAGTGGGGCTTTTCTTTGCCTGTTGTACGCCTCATATAGTTCGGGTTGTTGTCGCAGATATCAAATAATCTCGAGTATAGGCCGTACATACTATGTGATTGCTGTCCGTCCTATGCTCAAAAACTGTTAGGCCGCATCCGAGTAGATCATGCATTTTTCACGGGGAAATGAGCAGCCCGTCAACGAGGAAAAACTGTCATGAAATGTCGGACAGAAATTAATTAATTCATTTCCACGGCTAATTTTTTTTAGGGAATCCTCTTAGAGTTGACAGACTGATTTCTGTGATGCGACTTGAAAAATTGCGTATTCTGTATGTCGCGATGTTTTCTTTCTTTCCTGCGCGGGCTACAGGCTTTGGAGATCGACGCAATGAATAGGGAATGCCTAGTGGGCCGGAGCAAATGTTATCTTCGCCTTCAGAATACTGACGAGGCGCTGAAAGACGCAGAGGCCGCGTTGCAGATTGAGAAAAATTCTCATCAGGGTAAGTGAACGTCGCGGTTCATCATTGTGAATTCAGAAAGCCTAGGGAGAATATATCGTACGTACGTTGGAAGTAGACCAGAGGTCGATTCTATTTCCGGAAATGACGCTAGAGACGCAATGTTATTAGTCACCCTTTTCATATTATTTATTTTTTGGGTTGCGGAGAAAAGTTACTTACGTAGATTAAACTCCAGGATTTGACGAAACCAAAAAACTAAGCTGAGAAAGTTAATTCGGCCCACCCACGATCTTGTTATCGGGACAAACTGTACTCTTATTTACACTTCAGTTGAGCAAAAGAGCTGCTCATTTAGAGCAGCTCTCACAGTACTCGATTTTTTCATCTCTGACAGTATAGTAGCCCCAAAATCGCACCATGAGAAGTACTGCTTTCGTGGGAAGGAGTCAGTTTTACTTGTATCGCAGAGAGTTCCCGAAGCAATGCTGGTGCGGTTGGTTTGAATCAAATACATTGTAATTCAATGCTTGCTCTACTTTTCCAGTTACAATTTCAAAAATCTTTGATGCAACCATCACTGAATACTGCACTAAATTTATTTATATCCTCCTTGTGGTTATTATGCGGAAAGTACGTACTATAACAATAGGCCCTGAATAAGGTTATGAATAAAACTCTAGGTATGAAATATGCAGATAAAATGCAGTGAATTCAAAACCCTCAATTAACCAAGTTTTGATTTAGACTGATGATCTTCTACCCAGTTTTTGAATGAAAACTGAACTGATGATTTCAAATTTTTCTTCTGATGAGCTGCTCGAAATCCCTGCCATATTTTTTTCGTTATACATTATCTGTTGGCTCTCAATTTCAATTGATGGTAGTTCTCCCAAGCATTCCCAGGTTTTATTATGATTTCCAAATTTTTAAATTCCAGACAGTAGTACAGACAGTCCTAAGTATGCGCAACGGTGTTAATTATTACTTTTTTGTTTCTACGTGACATCAATTTCGTGCTCTAAATTTCAGACTACAAATGATCAGCTGACGTAAAATTACACAGAATTCAATGTTTCATTCGGCTTTCGAAATGATGGCACCTCACCAATGTTTTCCAAATCCATAGTTTCACCGAAATAAACTGCTGTGCGTTGATCTCCTTCCTATACTTTCGATGGTGTGCAGAAAATAAGTATATTTCATCTCCATCAACTGAATTTTCACAGATTTTGCAGAATTTAAAAATTTTCATCTAATTTTCCACCTCCATGATATGTTATGTATCATCCCTCACCATCAAAGAATGCAACGAAGATATGATTTGTTCTTAATCAATCTTCGTTGCAGACGTGTACCGTTGCCGGTACGTCTGCAGATTCAGTACAAAATTCGGCGACACTCCCTGAACTTCGATCCCGTCCACCATGATAACAACTCATAGTTTTTGTTTTCTAGATGTCGCTGCTGCCCATTTCCCCTGATCGCATTTCGTGAAATTATGCAAGCGTTTGGTATAAGTACCATTGAATTTTGAATTTTCTCAGCAATATTCCAAAAAGCAGAAGCCCTGTTCTGCCGTGGGGATTACGAACACGCATTGGTTTACTACTCAAGAGGAGCGAAACTGAGGAAAGATCTTGATTGTTTCCGACTGGGAATTCAAAAATCTCAAGACGCAATCACAGCAGCGGTTGGCGCGAATGGAAATGCCTCCAAATTGACCCCGACAAAGGATGCTGATTGCCGAGTGAGGATCAAAAAGGGCAAGCAAAAGAAAACCCACCGTTGATGGGGCTTTTTTCTGGAAAGAATTGAATATAAGGTCATATCCCTTATTGTTGCCGTATTCCGCTGTTTTTCTTGCGGCACGGTTTCCGTGTGGAATTCGAAATTCATGTCCCGTGACATTTGAACCGACGAGCGCAAAATTACCTGGCTTTAAATCATGATTGAACACTGACCTGAGCAGAATAAAGCACTGCACAATATTCATCTTTTCGGGCACTTGATTTTCGAATGTGCTTATTCGCATTAATTGTGCATCTACACGACGTAATTATGTGATTATTGGCCACAATTTCCCTTTTGAGAAGTGATTTGAAAGAAAAAGTTAACTTTCCGAAAGGCGTTCTACTTATTTTTGAATATCAAATAATCTCGACTTAATTCCACGTACAGTTGGACTGATGCGGCTCATTCTCTAATATAGGCGGACTTTTTCTGCAGCGATCTTGTTTACAGCAGTATATTATCTGTGTAGCAGTATTTTCTTGGGCCGATATGGCTCTCTCTCTCTCTCTCTCTCTCTCTCTCTCTCTCTCTGAGTTTTATGGGTTCTCTACAATAAAATTATTGCTAACACGATTTATTTATTGAACTTCCTTGTAGAGATATAACCCACCTTTGGAGTGTAATACTTCTACCCAGGAGGCCAGGAGTGGATCATGGACGGCTTAACAGCACTAGTTATAGTACAACACACATTTTGATATTTGGGATATCGTATAATCACGTGAAAACGGTATGGTAATTAAGCGCTAAGGTCGGTTTAAATGAATGAAATTCGGACCGATATGCGGTGAAATTATCTATTTGAGCGACATCTAGATAACTTTTTAACTTTTAACATGCCTTCGTATTCATTTTGCATTAGATGTCGTTATAAATAAAGTAAAAACGGCAGATGTTCAACGAAAGGAAACTTTATTCGCAAGATCCCTTTCTCAAATTTTGTTTCACGATTGCCAAAATCGGAGAGCTTCGTTTCGTGGCTATTTTTATAGTTGGAAAATCATTTTTGCACGAGTGATTGAATGAGCATACGGAAGTGGATTCAATTATGAGTCAGTGATGGATCTCGGGCGACGCGACTTGAAAGCGAATTTTTTGCGTCCATCAAGGGCTCATCAAGTTTTTGAATGTAATCCTTTGTAAATATGTAATGATTTCATCACGAACCACGGATACGGGTTCAGATGAAGGACAAAATGTACCAGAAAAAGTCAGAGGAATAAGTCAAGGCGTGCAACGATCAATGCGCGGAAGGTTTGAACTACTGTATGCATTCCGCTCGACCCGAGTTCATTCAGAAAATTGACGTCACTCCCCGGTAATTTTATCCAGCTGACAAGCACGGTTCGATTATCTCTTCCTTGCGGTGAAGCCCCACTGAGATCGCTTTGTAAATAGCTTCAAGGCCTGAAGATTCGCTGGAACAAAGACAGACTCCTCAAAAAGAACGATTTCCAAGTTCATCCTTGTCAATAAATAGTTGACCTTTCGTATAAGTTCGTGGCATTGTCTCCATTCATGGTATTCAATTATCGGTAATCGCGGCCCAGTCCAAGGATTACCTTCCATTTGTGTATTCGTCTTCACCACGCAAACAGGAATGAATGGCATTCGTACCAAACAAATTATTTTTAAAACATGCTGATGGTTTTCAAGCATGTATTTCGAACAACGCACCATGTGTTGCAAAATGCTTCAAGAAGTATGACGGCTTCTAACTTCCAAGATTTTAGCAAGGCGAACCGATTACGTTTCCGTCCATTTGAGGCTCAATGGAATTTTTTTTCAAAAGATGAAGCAAAGAATATTTTTAATAAATATTTTCCAAACGTATAGTATTTCTACCTATAATATAGAATGAAATACTGCAGCGGCGTGTTGTTATCCGACAGAGCTTCAACCCAAGACAAATATCAACGATGGAAAATTTGTGATCCGAGAAGCACGAAATATTTGCTAAATTTCCTCGTATTTGCGTTAAGGCAGAAGCCAGAAAAAACCCAAAGCGCTTTCATCCTTCTTTGTAAGATGCGGTTGTATGATCTTTCCCATATTCATAAATTGTAAAAATATAAGCTGGGAATGATCCTCAGATAAGCTAGTCTACTCCTAGGCTTTTCTCGCCGTTCTTAAAGTAAGCGGAGCCCCAACTTGCAGAAAACTCGATTTATGGACTTTTCAAACTCGGAAAATCTGCCTCTAAATCTGAACAATGTATAGTATCAAGATTTGTAAACTTCGCCAAAATTTCTACAACAATGAAATATATGCTCCATTTTCGGAAATCTGTCAGCCTAATTTTTCTATTGACATACTGTTGAAAAGAATCTAATTGTTAATGTCCTCGAATTTGTTTTTCAAAGCAGGCTACTTTTTCACTTCTCTTTCGAGGGCTTGCATCAAGTGTGTCCTGTACAGCAATATTTGTGCTTGTTCCAGCCTTTTGGTCTCAATTTCTCGACGAAAGGGCAGATTTGGCGCGCTATTCCTCTGTATAATTGTTTTTCTGAGTTTTAAAGTCGATAAAAACATTTTTATTGATTTTTTCGATGAATTTTTCTCTTTTTTGCGAACCACGGGAAGTTATTTAAAATGTTCCCATTGACGTACAGTATACGGGAAAATTCATTTCCAAAAGCAGACATTCCAACACAGGGACAGTTAAAGAACAAAATAAGTTTTCATTTTTTGGCCCCTGATTTGCAATTTTATGCGTCACATTCTTTGTGGAGAAAGAAAACCTCGAATAACCAAGAAATCGAAAAATCTCGCAAGAATTTCAAAACGAATCGAAGGAAATATGTGGCGGATTTGATTTTAATTCCATTTATTTCAATTTCTGCAGATCGATTTGACGTCTACGCGGAAGTTCATTTGCACAAATAAGCGCCTAAACATGAAAAGCTAATGTATCAGATACAGTATCAGAAAGATAATATTTATGATTTTGAGGAGCCAATAAATACAAATCACGAACTTGTAATAGAAGAGTCGATGAAGGTGCGGTATACCAAGAAACGAGAAGATCGTCCATATCTTCTAGGATGTTAGTAACATACAGTATACGAGGGGTTACACGGTTCCGCGCGGATTAGCTTGTTCCTGTTGTTCTGGAAGAGCTCAACAATTCAACAACTGAACATTTCAAGGCTTTTATTTTTGACACATGGATCAAAAGAGCTGAGAAGTTTGTACAAATTGGTGGTGATTACATTGAGAAGGTGTCTGCACCTAGCCTCTAGTAGTCTAGTGAACAGGAGAAAATGTTCTAAAAAATCCCTTGTGTTCAGATCGTTTCAAGTCCGCGCGAAACGTGTAACCCCTCGTTCATCGTATAAGGTCAATATTGAGTACATATTTTCATCTTTGTGTAACTTTTTTTTATTGATTATCATTAATGTCTTAATCTCAGGATGAAAGAATCCAGCAGTCATTTCAGATAATTTCAGTTTCTACTATACTATACCGTACTTCGATCTTTTTTCATCTCGGGTGCATGTACATGAATGATGCTTTAAAGGTGCACCCCCTGTTTTGATTAACCTTGACCAACATTCAGGACAAGAGGAATCCAACTAAATATGATGCTGTTTATTCCTACTTCCTGCTTTGCGAGAAGGCCATTCATTGCTTTAACCTGATGTTTCCAGCGGATCATTACGAAGCCAAGAGTGCAACATACGCTGGACGCCCAGCGTGTATCCTTCACATCCTGCGGTAATGAGCTCGCGTGACGCGCGGGAATAACGCGGCGAAATAATCTTGCAAAGCCGACATTATTCTCAAGTTAATCCCATATCACGGAAAATGTGGAAATCCAGCGGTACGAACTTCTTTGCGTTTCATTGAATCGTACAAACCGTATTCTTGCATCAAAATACTGTAGTTCTCAGATGAAGAGCCATGGCTTGGTCCCCAGAAAAAAATGCAGCACTAACAAAACAAATACAGTCAAACCTTGATTTAGTGCCACCAATTTCCGTAGAGCAAATCTCCCTCTGTTGTGCTCTTAAGGGAAACCCTGATTTTGTGCCAATTCCCTTAGTGCCACAAAAAATTCCTTCATCTAAATAAAAAAAAATTGAACAGAATCAGAGAAATTAAGCCATATATCCTGGGGTAATCATTAGGTCATTATTGAAAATAACATGTCCATGCTAACGATAATTTTGAAAATTATATTTCTGAATATACATTTAATTGGGTGTTTTTATTTGGATGTTTTCTGCAGCAAAGAGCACTTGAAAGCCTAGGTCTAGTCTCTTCAAAAAATTAAAGTTACTCCACCTCAACTTGGAATTGTATGCTTTCATTGAAAGGTTTAAGAAAAGCTGCAAGAAACAGTTTTGAAACTCTTTTACTTGGCCCAATATGAAATAAAATTGAATGCTGTACATTCTTTTAAATAAATTGATATGCAGTGAAAATGGTTCATTTGAGCCTCTAATTCCTGTGTGTGGCTTTCTCTTTCATAAACCGACTCAATGGCCTAACAATTTTGCATAAAAACCTTTTTGACCTATGGTAAAAGCCCGCAAATTAATTTTATTCTGACACAATGCCCCGATTTATTACCATCCTCGCTTAATGCCACAAAATGTGCCAGGACAAATGATGGCAGGAAATCGGGATTGGACTGTATCTAAAACAACGATGGAAAAATTCATGCAGAAAATTATTCTCGTTTACATACTCTCTGCGGCGATTGACTGTCCATCGTAGATACTCTCTTTCAAGCTCTTACACGTTTTTCTATGCTCTCTAGTCAATGACCTCAAGAACCTTGAGCTGACCTGAAATTCATAACCCGATATGCTTCGTTCCGATCTACAGTATTTCCCGAAGAAAATAAGTTTATTTGTTGGAGAATTCCTCAATCCCGTGAATTGCTGGATTCTTGTACCCAAGATATTTTCCATCCGCGTAATTTTTTTCGCTGCACCAAAAGAAACGTCGGATCTGATGAACAAAACAACAAATTTGACAGAGGCTCATTTTTCTTTTCAATACACAATTTATTCGATCGCCAAAATGCATCGCGACACGTTTTGCGAGCAATTTCGCCGATTCTTTTCCGAATCCGGTTGACTTCTGAGGCCTTCTGAAGAGGCAGAAGCCACGTCGAAAAACATATACATTAACAAAAAAAAACAAAAAAGGACTCTCACTCGACTTCTCACGTGAAAACGTAGAAAAATTCGTAGCGTCGGTAACCGCGCCGTGCGTTACACACACAATAAAGCGTCCCGACGAACATTTACCGATAAACTGTGCCTCCAGGTTTCCATCTCCACCATCAATGAGTGGCACACACGAAGAAGCGGGGGTGGGGGGCATGGAAAGCGTGAATCAACCCTTGCAGGGCTTCCTGCCTGGGTCCTGCAGCCGCCTCCAGATATCGAACATCTCGCTCGACTTGATGTCATGCGCGCTGATCAACTTGGATAGCGCACACGTGTTGTTGATCTTCGGCCGTATGTTGGAGAACTTTTTCACCCCTTCCCTGCGAATGCCCGCCTTCTCCGCCAGAATGCCAGTGGTGAACACGTCTTCCAACTTGAGTAGTGGAACCCCCTCAGCAGCTGCAAGCAACTTGGTCACGCAGTCGAACGTCATCAAGTAGGCTGGCCCGGTCACAAAGTTCGGGTAAAATTTCGACTCCCACTCCCCCTTGGACACGAACCACTTGGACTTCTTGCTCCGCGCCGGCTTCCACTTGGTCGCGATCCGACCGTATATCACATTCGAAATATTGGCACGACTGCGCAGGAAGTCCAAGAGGACGGGGATGTTGATGAACATGTCGTCGTCTGTCTTCAGCAGGAACTGCGTGTTGCTGCAGTGCACCGACGTCCAGCGCAGCATGGAGCGTACTTTTGACGTGAGATTGAAGTAGTTGTCCACTAGGGATATCTGGATGATGTCCCGGAAGAGCCGGCTTTCCTCTGCTATTTGGTCCTCCACCTTTTGATTCCCGGACACGCCGACGACGAAAGCTATCCGTATGTCACGTCGCATCGCGAAATGGCCCCAGGTCTGGCGGATTGTGTTCCGCTGTACCTGAGGCGATTGAATGACACTTAATCGCAGCACAGAACCGATAAAACATACAGTAGAGCTCCAATTATCCGGGCTAATGACAGGGTGCTCGAAAACGATTTTCTACGGAAGCACATACTGCGTTCCAAAAATGGTCTAACTGGATTATAATTTTTACAAGGTGTCAGGTTCTCTATGAAAGCAGGCATATTGCGTTTTTTCTGCTAAATATACATTTGAAATAAAGCGTTCGAAAAATATTCGAATCATTATTTGGGATAAATGTGGGTCTACTTTTGAATTTTACTTCAATCACTTCATGCTAAATAACAGATCATAGAGTTGTCCAAAATGTGCACCCATTCACATGGGTCATAATACTCATATTCATCTCATTTAGCATCTTCCGACTCCTTCAAATTGGTTTGAAGCATAATCTGACCTGAACATTGGAAACAAATGATTAAAAATACATATTAGAGAAATAAAGCGATAAATAAAATTTGCCTTTAAAGTGACATAATCGTCATAAAACCGATTCAAACATTAATTTAGCCTGAAATAAAATTGAGTTTGCCTCTCTTCAAATGTGTTAATCCCAATGCGTTGCACGCTGTAATTGAGGGTCTGTTCATCCTGTGCAAAAACGTTAATCATAAAAAAGTGGCAATAGCGTCCCAGATTCTCCAGTTGAACTTTTATTCCTGTTTGAAAGGATGGAAAATAAAGGAGCGTCCGCAGAATTGATGGCACCTTGCATTGATGAAAATCATGCGGCAATCTGAGTTTTCGGACAATCGCCGCCTATTTTTGTCGCCCGTCAACCGACACTGACGCGAAGAACAGCGTAAACATGTCTCAAGAATATTTTAATCTCGTTCCGCCTCGGCGCCGGGAGCGTTCGGAATCCATCATACGTTCTTTTCTTTTTTTTTACATCATACAAAGAACTGTTTCGTACCTGGTGAGTGGGTGCGGATGTGATCAAGATCGTGAGCAAGATTTCCATGTCGGTGTCTGTCTCACACAAGTCCTCAGCCTCGATCTGAAACTCGTCACCCAAAAGACTCATTGCGGTTGTGGGAGCCGCCGTCACGGGCACAGCGCTCGAAGTCTCCACTGTCTTTGACGCGTTCTTGAAGACAATGAACACTTCGCTGATGCTTGTCTCTAAGCTCAGCGACGTCATCGGCATCGGGGAGGAGTTTTTCTGCCATTCCGTCTCCGATACGTTGGCCAGAGTCAATCGAAACGAGGAGAGGTATCTTCCTGACGTTCCTAATGAATAAATAAAAAAATTAATAATAATAAGAAGAAGAAGAAGAAGAAAATACAGCGGAGAGAAAGGTGAAGAAAAGATAATCGTCCGAAATGAATTCTTTACGTAGTAAGTAATAGGCTCTGCGTCGTACTTATTTTGAAAGCGTCGAAGTGCGCATTGTTAGCAAGTGAACTTAACTTTCGCAAAAACATCGCGCGCTCCTTTGGTAATTGGGGCCCCTTTACTCCCACCCCGCTGATCGGCCGCTTCGGATAACAGCCTATGTACATTCCCGTTTAGGTATTTGCTGCAAACTTTTTTACGGATAGTGGCTTCGGAAAACAGGCCACGATTTAATTTTGTTCCGTTAATAATTTATTAAATTCGTCAAAATGTATTTTCGGAACCATTTTCACTGACAGCACAGTACATCGCTGCATGTGAACGAAGTCGAAGTATCCTAGATATTTTTTTATTTTTCTAAAAGCGTAGAAAAAGAAAGGTTTTCGATCGTTCTGATAGCGGTTTTCCTGCCGGAGCTAATTCAGGCCGTGAGGAAATCTAAAAAAATTAACTGCTGTGAATACTGTATTCTATCATGTGCCACACTTCTCAAAAAGATCCTCTGAAAAATATTCGCGTGGCCTTTACTTAAGATCAGGTGGATGGAAGCAGGAAAATATTCATGGAAAAAAAAAACCTCCAGTAGGAAAAACACCCAGGAAATTCTTCACAAGGGCATTTCCCTGACCGTTATTAGTTAATGGTACAGTAAAAAAATTATTAAACCAAGCCCATTGTAATCTTTACATATTTCACATTTTCCGACGTTGAACTGTTAAACTGCAATCACTGTATCTTTTTGTGCGTACAGTCTCAACATCATTTTCCCCCACCAGACAATTCTTTATGTTCCTGCGGTCAGTAATTTGTTCGTTTGTTTTGAAATGACAGTTCAAAGTCGGGTCGCAGCCTATAATCAAGTACGCTAGGCTCTTACAAGGAAAGGTTTACACGGAATCACTTTGACTTTTTTTCGAAGATCTTGTTATTCTCTTTCGCGAAGTGTCAAGAAAACTTTCAGGTGGAGAAATCCATCCTAGAAACGATTACTGAAGTTCCCTTATGCAGAATTCTGCAAATGTCCCTGATCATTGTGAGCCCATACGGGGAAATGATTTCCACATTCGACCCCGTTACTTCGGGACTCCCATCCAATGTCACACAGGCGCCATGAGAAAATGTTGGCATGGTGAAAACTGCGTGGAAGTCAGTTTGACACAGGGAAACGATCTAACTTGGTATCAAACCAAAAATCCTTAACTTTTCATTTCAATTTATAATTTTTTTAAATTATGAAACCTTTTTAAAATATTATAAATATATATTTTTATTTTAAAACGAACAAGAAAAACTTACTTTTTTTTACAAATAATTCTACTACAGTACATGGACGGTCGGGAATGAATGCTAACGGAAAAATTAATTTAATGAAGAACGGAACTGGCAGAGAAAAAACGAAGCAAATTATTTGTAAAAAAGGAATCTGACTGAAATACTGTACATTTACGTCCAAACTGTTGCGTTGGGATTTGTTCTGAATCAGCGGATCTCTCCATCAGGAATTATGAAAAATACGGATACATCGGACGACACAGAATGTCATCTCCTACATTGTCTCTTGCTGCCATTTCCCCATGATGGCGACATTTTCTCCTGACCCCGCCTCACGTCATAAAATGTTTCAGCCTTGTACACTTGACCATGCGTTCTATGGACACAGAAAGTCCTTGATTACATTATTTGGTCATACTCGTCACTTCTTGAGCCCATTACATATCCTTTTTATTCACATTTTATGTCCTGTATTTTAATTTGAAAATACAATATTTATTATTAACCATATGCATGATACCATCGCTAAATTTATACTTCGTGAATAAAATTACTGTAATTTGTACGTTGATTTTCCTGGAGCGCATCGCAATTTTTCCCCGTCACAGGAAGTTGAATTTTCCTACCAAATAACATAATTTGAATCATTTCTCATGAAAAAGCGAATCCGGTACATAAAAATTGAAGGCCATCTCTGGACACGGAAATATGACGAGTCTGAAAATTCGACGGATTGAATTAAATCGCAGCGTACATGTCCAAGCAATGCTTCTGAGCATTATGAAACAGCATCGTTTCCACACACACAAAATGCTATCACTTCAGTAATATGTCCTGTGAGATATCGATGCTTTCAGCGAGTTCGAAACTTTTCCAAAACGAAGACATGATGTCCGTAAAGACTGATGGCAACGTTCATCGCAAAGCGTTAGCCTCTAGCATTCAGATTCCTTCTTGTTCTGACCAACTGAGCAATTATACTTCCACAATATGACCTGGGTGGTCTCGTCGATTTCAACGAGTACGACACACTAAAATAAAATGAAATAAAAACTTCGAGGATGGCTTGACGTCCGTTAGGTCAAAAAATCTTATACATCAGAAGTGGATGGAATTATTATTTTTTGTTTGAAAAACAGTCGCGTTGGGAAGACGGCGCAAGAAATGCCCAAGTCGAGTCGTTGCTACGCGGAAGACCGCTGCTGCGTCATACGCAAGAAATCGACCAAGCTGCGCGAAATTTCCCCCGAGTTGTTCCCATTACAAAGATTAACATCGGATACCTTTCCTCGCCAGGTGTTCGAAGCAACGGAAGGAAAGTTGGCAGAAGGCGAGAGTCACGATCAATTGCGGCTATCGCTCGACTTTGTTCTGAGAAGAGAGTAGCATCAACTCACGATGACATTTCAACCTAGCTCGCAATTCGCGCAGACGAGTGTGAATCGGGGTTTTTTTTAATGATTTTCAAGCAAGTAAAAAGGTTTAGGAGGTATTTAAAGCATGTCCACTTTCGGCGGATGATTCCGCGCCTCTTCAAGAATATGAATGTTCAAGTGAACGAAATATTGATGGCATTCGGAATTTGTTTCATGTCTCGGATAGCGCATCAACAATTAGCAGAAGGCGCCTCTCATTGACCGAGAAGCAACCTTTTTCACCCGATCACAAGCCGCCCCCTAATTTTATATTTGCGGAAACTTGCGCATCCCACAGCAAATTTTTACTTATTTTTCAGGCGGACAACAATGCGGATAATACATCACATTACTGTAGTTTACACGCAGAACACGGTAGTTCACGAAATGCAATCAAAATTTGAATTTTTCAACAAATAAATGAACCTGGTCACTTCACCATAATGACAAAAGAAAACACTGGGGGAAAAGGAGGGGGCGGGGGAACTCCAGCGAACGTTTCCTGCTAAGGCAAGATTTTTTCGGTCAGATTTCCTACGGATTTTATCGCTTTTCATCCACACGATCTCTATCATAGACGGCACGTCCTTCTAGTCATTATAGTACTCCGGTCCAATATCCTCCAATACTGTACCTCGACTATACACGGGTCGTTTCTGAGCTTTTCAGTCAATTTCTTAAAATTTAAAGAAAATTAATCTTGAATCATGCAAGAAATAGCGAATGGGCTGGCCGAATCAAAAAACGTTGAAGAAAACAAACTGAACCCGTGTTTCTAAGAGCCTGTGCTTGGACAACATCATCAATGGCGACGTCAATAACTGTTGTGTTCGTCCAACATTCCGATCGTAAACGTCTTCAATGCCTATGGGGGAGTACTTTTCAGTAGTTCGTGTAACATTCGTGCCCAAACTGTCGACTGAGAGTTGTACAAGCAGCTTGCAACGCTTCGACAGACAGTTGGAACAGAAAATTATTAGACGCTCATTTTAACGCTTTCCGGCCGTTAACATAAACTGTGGAACTTTATCGCCTTGTTTTCCTGCCGTAACGCGGCGGCATTATGAAACAAAGACCATGACGTCAGTTTCGAGAAATACGACTACAAGGTACAATCATTTTTATGATATCTACCGCATTTGCAGCGAACGGTTTCCGTGATTTAGAAATAATTTCGTTGGAGGACAAATGCTGAGTAGCTTTGCAACAAACTGGAGAGAGGCCATTTTTTGATGGGCGTACAATATTTTACTAATGCAGCTAACGAAAGCTCAAAAGACGAGATATTTGCATGACGTTCAAGATTGTGCGGTCGTTTTTATAAGCACTAAACAAACTCTAAATCAATGGCGCTTCCAAGTGCTTCAAAAATTATGCAAGAGTAAAATATGCACACACGCGATAAATAAGGAAAGCGCAGCATCGTCGGTCATCGAAAGACGAAGACAAACAAGAGGAATCCGAAACATGATCCATCTCCAAAAATCGAGAAATACATTCGGTTTCTTCACTCTTTACGATAAAATATTTAAACTGGATAATGAGGCACGTGAACGTTTCCGAATGGCACGAATTCGGACAAAAAAATGGTTGCATCATTGCTCCTTGAAAAATATGAGCTTTATCTGGTTTTTGCGAGAAGGAGAATATTGTAAAACGGTAGTTGGTTCATTATAAATCATTAGATAATTAGATCAAGAAACATCATTAAATAACTACCGTAGATTAGATTGGATCCATTCGATTGATCCGGATTGAAAAATGGATCATAATTTTCCAAATCATCTAATATCCATGAACCCAGAAAAAAGTTAGCGATCGTTGAGCACTGCAATATTTACGTTTAACACTGACCCACGTGTCAGTTTCGAAGAACGGTTTATGTAAGGTCTGGATACCACTGAACGTCTAAACCATGGCTAACATCATCTGCAGCGACGTCTGAATAATTAGAAAATAATTTTCCATATTTTTTCACTTTAGAAAATATTGAGCACCTCTTGAGTGAATTTTTCCGCCGACGGTGGAGAAACCAGACGGCATTATACTTCCATCAGCTATGATGATAGGACATAACTGTGATTATCCTGGAAGCGAAATGAATCATATATTCGATTAACCAATCCCAGACTTCAATTTATGCAGACTTTCAGAGGAAAAACCTGCTCGTTCATTGGTAATTGGAGCCGCTTCATTTCCCTGATTACTTGATTTGAAAGATCAAATCAAGATCCCTTCAGTAAGTGAACTAAATCCGAAAATTTGCGCATCTTTTAATCATTGAACTTTTATTTCTTGAATGGAATATTTCAGTCCTCGTTGATGCGCGATAAAGACTCGTATCATCCGGGTTGATGACTGTACTCGGAGATTTGCTGGAATGTCGTTAATGTTACGCGAGGTCATCATTTCATCTGTTGAATGACGAACATTTTTTTTTTCGGGCAAACGCGCTCAATCCCGTACACCTGAGTAACACAGTACAGTATTTTTGAGACCCGGGAAAGTCCGTGGGTTTTGTGTCCCAGATTCTATTCATCAACAGCGAGAGGAATGTCTTGAAGAACTCTTTCGAAAATTCGACTCCACACGGGCGGGTTTTCCCCCAGATAGACTGCAGAAGATGATGGAAATGAGCAATGACCGCCGCATGGATGCCCAAGCACAAGCTTCAGAGAGTTCAAGGGGGAGATGGAATCCTGGTCGCACCGCAGGGCAAGCTTGCGCGAAGAAACACGCAACTCGGAAGAGCGCCATCCCGGAAGTGAAGGAAGCGGGCTTGGCCTGCTTGAAGAAGCATGGCGAAAAACGAGGTCGAGTGACGGTAGTACCCACGCAATAATGCGGCGAGATTTGAATAATCAGATTGAAGCCGGCAGGGACACGTAATCCCCGCACACGGGTAGCGCCGTCGAATGAGACCACGCGAAAGAATCGACTTCCTACATCTCATGTCCCTATTAGAATAAACCCGAAACTGTTTTACGGGTTCAACAGATTACACTAGACAACCGTAGACTTCCGTTTCACCCCCGCGGCACGTCTTGAACCTTTTCATGGTCTTCGGAAGCGGGTCAGGTGAGAAACTTCCGATCGTTCCTCCTGCATCACGCCGCTGATAACAACACGGGGTGAGAAAAAAGAATGTTCGAGGTCATCGTTGACGTGCCTTTCCAAATGAGCGTTAAACCAACGTAATTTATCTTCCTGTAGTCGTTTATCAAAGAGACGCTCCCAAATTGTCAGGAAAAGAAGTTTCTAATAAGTTTACTGTACATATACTGTACAGCGGCGACACGACGCCACTGCGGAATCACTTGAAAAAAGACTCCGCTTTCACGGGTTTTATTCCAACCTCGTACAGAATAGGTCTCCATAAAATGATTGCTGCCCTTGTACATATCTACTGACCGAAGTGATTGTTGTTAATATTCGAAGTTTAATTCGTTCTGGCAAATTATTACGTTATTCTGATTTTTTTACCGCTTTTGTTACAACGTTCTTCCAGGTCAAGGTACTCCAGAGAGAATATTACAAAAAATGTTACGACTGACCTTCCGTAGGAATCTAAAACGGGAAAAACTATTTCATCCCGGTTTATGACTAAGAGATTAAGCTTTGGGCAGGCGGACACTCAACGTCTCAGTTACTCAAGCTCTGACAAACATTGGGCTATTACAGAAGAAAAGGATAGCGTCGTATTTGAGAAAGCCTTGGGACTTGAATTAAAGCCAGCATCATCATCATCATCATGTTCACCATCGAAAGTGCATGAAATCTGCTACAGGATGAGATATGTAATCTAGAAATATTCCGCGAGAGAAACGGAACCTGTTCTAATTAATCAGGGCATGACGTGGACGCGTACAATGTCGGTGTGATCCGATTACGTACCTCGAGAACGCAACTTTACCTAAAAAGCAGTACGTTAGCCATTTGTTAACGTAGAACGCGTGTATGAAGGGCAACCTTTTCTTTTGTGGATTAACTCACGATGAACACAAGCCACTTCTGTCGCAACGAAATCCGATGAACTCATCCCGTTCGACTAGGGTCATCCAATTTTCCGGCGACGGCGAAACTCCAGCACGCGTCGACTTAATGCTTCCTAGTTTATAGCCTCATGATTTCCGAAAGACTTTTTTTAGTAAAATTTAAATACAAGAGAACTGCGTTTATCCGAGCTAATGAACCTTTCCCCGGATCACCGAAAGTATAAAAAAAATAATTACCCGACGTATGATCGTTATAGGCGTCATTATTATTGACATTCCCGCAGATCACGAAATACATTATAGCCCGATTAGTCGATTCGAAGAAAATTCGAAGCGGCTAAGACTAATTTCGTAAGTTAAAAACTCGTATTTTTCCAGGAGCGAGTGAAAATTTGAACGCGGTGAATATATGGTACGAATATTGTTTAGAAGCCTGGATAATGTACTCAATATATCGGAGTGATTGTTGGTAGTAGTTTGATTTCGGGCATCGATATGAATTCAGAATAAAATGAATCAGAATTATGGATCGGTTTATGTTGTGATTGTATTCTAATCCCAGATAATCTACTTTTCATAATAACGCGATTTTGGTGGTGGTACCCTGATTTTGGGCAGTGATCCGAAGTGATAAAACTGCACTTATGATTCGGACACATGAATGCGTAATTCCGGCGTGGAAGGGAAGTCGGAGACCATTTTCTGTGGATTTCGTTGTACAAAATAATAAGTACTTCGCGTGCATAATAATCGCGAAAGTCAGTCCATCCATAAATTCTTCTTGGTACTACTGCACCACGATGGCCTGGTTTCCAAATGCATTGAACTCGCCTCTATTTTCGAGGGTTGGAAAAGGGAAACCAGCTACCATTCTCTTCGTAAATCCAGACAGCGTTTGCAACGTGGTTGGTTCACGATTGCACCCGCTTCCTCGGGTAAGGATTTTCCTGGACAGTGACGAAAAACATGGAGACGAACTCCCGTGTTTCAGGAAGTTCATCTGTTTACTCGTGGGATTGGGCAAGAACGTTTAAACAATGACAAGGTATCTGTTTCGCTGCGACATCCTTCCCAACCCGCACTTTCCCTTCATTTGCATCCCGTGATTCAGGTGGGAAGGGAATTAGCCGGGCTTAGATGAATTTCTGAGTAAAAGCCTCGCGAGCATGTTTCGAACTGCAGGTATTCACATACTTTCATTATTTACAGGACCATCTTATCAAAGTAAAGCATTGCAGTTGTTTTTTCTTTTCTTTTTTTTTGCTTAACAAAAATATGCATGTAGAACGGTTGCTTCAGAAATGTCGCCAGACGTGTGCTTCCACGCGTTGAGATACTGTACTTCACGATTTTACAGAGTACGATTTAATCATCGTTCGAACTTGTTGATCTATCTTCCAAGTTTTCGGTAGACATTTTAGACTCTCAGGTTGACATTTTAGAAAGACAGTGTGTTGGAAATTAATACTTCCCTAATGCAGTATGTTTGCAGCTAGAGTTTACCCGTCGATAGTGTAGGTTTCTTCCGTTCTAAATTTGGTTATACGCTACCGAACACTTCAAATAAATTGAACTCCCATACATTTTCAGAATTTAAAAACCGCGAGCCAAATGACACATTTTGTGCTATTGCCGCTTGATCTGAAAGTTGCCCTAAAATGTCGAACCGCGAGAAAGACATTATTTTATAAGTAAGGGATATACAGTATTTGAAAGTGAGACCCCGAGATGCGGACGCAATTGGTATATCAAGAGTGTTCCGATGTTGGAATGTCCTCAAGTTGAGTCTCGTTTTCCCTTAGACTTCAATGCTAATGTATTTAATTGGTTCTCCATTTTGTCAAAAATTAGAAATAATTCCTCAAAAAATTTATTAAAAATTTGCCCCTCAACTTCAAGTTGTAGAGAGCAAAACTTCAGAACAAAACCAAATAGAATCTGAGCTTTATATAAAAAATGAGGTCAAAGAGCAAAGAGAAAGAATAAGTCTGGCTACAATATGCACAGGTGATCAAAAAAAAGATGCACAAAACAAGCTTGCTTTTGCTTATGAATAGAGAGAATTCATCATGAAATATTTTTTCCATTTTTGTGCATGTAAATACAGTAGCTTGATTTCTTCAAAAGATATCGAATAAAAAAGTTCTGCTTTTTTGGGAAAATTTCAGAAAAGTGCCCCTAACTTGAGCCAATGTCCGGATGTCGGGCCAGAATTTTTGGGGTTGCAAGTGTCCCTAAGTCGAATCGCCCATATGTTTGGGTGTCCGCATATCGGGGTCTCACTGTATTCCCAAGCAGATGAAGAGATGGTTAGTAGGGAGTGATTCCACAATGGCTTGGACTCCGTGTGGCTGCCCCTGGTTTTGATTCTGTTTCGCAAGCTGAAGTATTTCAGGAACTATATTAATAATTTAAATGTTCAGCATTATTCATTTGGTAAATTCGTTGATTGTAGCCAGAGGAGAAGACGTCAAACAGCATGACCGCGAAGTTGATCGACGAAGTGAATCTGAGAAAAGTTTTTTTCGCAGTAAATTCTGAATTGTTTGCTGAATCATTCCAAGAAACAGACAAATTGTATGATCAAAGCTAGCTTGGTAACTGATCTGCGCATCTTTGGAAGATTCACTTCCAGCAAATAAATTCACCATTCTTGAAAAAATTATGAAGTGACTCAAGCTGATTTTATGTGGTATCGAAACGAATCGCATGATAGTGTAGTTTATGTTACATTCAAAGTTCCATAGGCATTCTTGCGCAACCGGGATGCAATTCCTTGCTAGGTTTTTTGACAAAGCCTGACCCCCCTGATCATGTAAAAATCACACCTGTTCTTATTGTGTACCCGGTGTTCAACATTCCCGGCATTGTTCCCTTTCCCATGGATGCTTTCCAGACTTGGGGAAAAGCAGGTCCATCCCTGTGGTCCATAAATAGCGAAACGATCAACGAGACATAACAATGGGTCGTGACGCGAAGGGCTAATGGATGAGGCATTGTCGGAGAATCGGCCGCTGGGTGGCGCTGATTCCGCTCTCTAGGACAGACTTGTTCGTTCATGATCGTTTCTAGAATCTATATTGCTGTGCAACCACACGACTATTCCAATTTTATTGAAGAATTCGTTCCTGACATGAAGCAACACGTCCGGACGCTTCTCTTCCCCCCAATTTCGACGAGTATTGCCACAAAAATCCCGCTCGGTTCAACGCAAGTGTTGACGAAAGAAGCCAGGGGTATTCATAACGATGGAAAAAATAATAATTGCTTCACAGAGATATGATGAAGAATTTTTGGGTTTCAGGAAGAGAACGAGTCGTTTTTTTATTCAGCTTGAAGTATACAGGTAAGTGTAGGGTGCAGTACGTGTGACGTAAAAAAAAAAAAAAACGCTGTCACTGAAGGATCGTCCTTTAAAGTTGCAATTTTTACACAGTATGCATGCATCAACCACGACGTGGTGTGTACATATCTGTTCAAGAACGTTTTACTCATCAAATAAATATATTGTGCATAAAAAGTCCAACAAATTTCAAACGGCTTTTGTCTACTTGAAATTGCTCGAGCAATTTTCAATCCTAAGACGCAATTCTGCACGTACCACTACTGCATACGCGGTGAAATGTTGGAGTCTATTGGATTAACACAAAAAATAATTGCAGAAAATCCCCACCTGAGTAACGATTTTTCAAATTCCCCGAAAGACACTTGAGCATATCAAATTCTAATTTTAACGGATTATAAGTCTGCTGTTACTTCATAATCTTAAATTGCAATTAACACAAGTGAGAATGTACATATTCGGGTTAATACTTCTAAAAATGTCCTCCATTGTCCTCTAACAATTTTTACAGATTATTCGACATTTCCGAAAAGGATTATCTCCACTTCTACGGAAACGTTTGAAGGTTTATCGCTGTTCTTGTCACCCGCTCGGTTTCGTACACGCGGAAGAGGAAAAGGGAGAAATAAACTTTTTTTACTGTATATCATCATGGCTCATGGCATGAAAATTGTTTTACACCGGCAGCCAGAGTTTGAGCAGTTTCCGTGCCGTGCGAAAGTTTCCTAGCAGCGGCCCGCCCCCAATCTACCCAAGAATCCGGTGCATTCATTCCCATTCCGAACAATTCACCAGTTGAGCGCAGGTGGGATACACGCCCTGCACCGACCAAGGCTGAGCAAGGGTCCGTGGCACCTCAGGGTATCCAGGTAATCTCGCGTCCTCGCATTCCCACGGAATTCGGCAAAGGGCGCCCGCAGGAATTAGGTTTCATCACAGAGAGAGAGAGAGAATTTCCGCGTGGCGTCGTTTTCCGGGATGCGGCGGCAGAGAGCCTGCGCAGACTAACCTTCGTCGAGTTTCCGGCGCTTTTCTCGAAAAAGGAATAAGAAGAAAACTGGCTCAACATGCAATTTGTTCGATAGCCCGTTGGCCAAAGGGAACAAGCTTCTCTTCTTCTTTTTTCTCTCGCCCTCCCTATTCATCGCTGCTGAGGCGCACATTCTCAACTTCCGAGTGCAAAGGCGAAGCCACAAATTTCCAGGGGAAAAGAATCAAGAATGCTTGTCGAAGTCGTTGTCCTACGCTCGCGGTTCTCCCCTCGGGTTCGTTTACCGTCCTTCAGCGGACAAATTAAAAATTTGGTGTTGTTATGGTACGTGACCGACCAAGAAAATGTGACTGACCTATAGAGACCTGAGAAATCATAACACTGACCATATTTTGTTCTTCCGAAAGGATGATAATATGAGTCAAAAACAAGTTATGCACAGTGGTGCCTCATCAGCTCTATACTATCAAGTAGGAGTTGCAGATGAAGAATTGAGCAGTTTTATGAGAGCTACACATAATTTACATTTATTATTGACATACGCTTGTTCCTTAAATTTCGGGTTTGGTCGAGTTAGATCGGTTAGGTTTAGATAGAATTTAGTCACAATATTTTAGTCAGGTGCGGTTGTGTGAAGTTCCACATTTCAAATAAGCCTCGCAATCAATTATCTGGTCTGTTGGAACAGTTGAGGGGCACTTCTAATGATTGGTCACTTAGTGTG
Organism: Notodromas monacha; assembly: GCA_905338405.1. Lineage (NCBI taxonomy): Eukaryota > Metazoa > Arthropoda > Ostracoda > Podocopida > Cyprididae > Notodromas > Notodromas monacha. The sequence continues at coordinate 38,767 of CAJPEX010000133.1, read as the reverse complement.
AGAATTTAACTATTTATCAGTTTGGTCGGTTAAGGCAGCTTAGTTTAGTCTCAATCTATGAAACAGTTATCGCGGTTACTCACGTCACATAGCAGCATGGGAAATTTGTTATTCTCAAGTTTTCCTTGGAGACCAAGACAATGGCATCGAGAAAAACATCCATCACGTCATCTGGATATGAACACCACTTTTTATAATTTTCCGTTCATCACAAGGAATTTGAGAGAAAGATTTATGTAGTTGCTTCTTCGGGCTTTTTTCTTGAGCTTCAAGAACAGGATAGAATGATATTTAGTGATGATGAATCACACATCTGCCGTATTTCCTTGAATGCAAGACGCACGTAGTTTTCAAAAATCGGTACAGTACGTTAAAAAATCAGGGCGCGTCGTATAATTGATGGCGTCGTTCATTTTCCGGTGAAGTCCATCATTCCTTCAGACAAGAGTTTTTTTTTTATTAAAAAAAAAAGGCACCATAATTTTAGGTTCTCAGGGGTACAAGAGATACAATTCTGATTTCTGATAAAGTTTTTGAGGTGATCAAACAGACCACCGATGCCTGAGAAGCGACAATAACAGACCCCTTTTATTCTGACGCATTTGGTCGCGAGGAAAGCGCGTATATAGAATCTCGCAGACACAACCTACTTAATGTTTAGGTACAAAAAGTACTGCATGATTGCGTCTCAAAATGAACGGCGTTTCAAGTTTGAACATACAGTACAGAAATAATTTCCATCAAGAGTTGCATTCTCAGGGTCGTCTCAAGGATAAATCAAAGGGTGTGGTACAGTATTGTACTCGCCAATAATAAAGCTGGGAGTCTCCGTTCCGACGACCGCCGCAGCCGGCGCGGTTGTCGGAAGCAAGCATGAGGTTGCCAGATTTCTTGGGTAAAAAAGCGATTTCGGCGAATCAGACGCCGACTCGATTCATTAAATCGCTCCGCGCGAGTAACAAGCAGACTGCTGCAGGAAGCTTTCTTGCGGTTCCAGCAATAAAATTCTTCCATACTCCAGGAAATTTTTCAATCGCAGGATTGTGCAACATTTAATTCGTTTACCAGAATGCTGCTACCAATGGTCCGCACCACTTCCGCCTATTCTTGTTATTTCAACAACTTAATTTGATTCAGCGTGAGTTTCAATGGAATTGGGCTCATAGGAACAGATTTTTGGTTTCTTGCTGCGCGAATTGAGTTGCGCAAGTTAGCAGAAACTGTTGGTAGACTTGAACCGAATAGCGAACGAAGTACAGTATTATTGAGACCGACACGCCGCAGAGATCTGGCTCGAAGAATGAAATAAAGAGGTGTGAGGTGCATGCAACTCCACAACAGGGAAAACATTTTCGCTGCGGGGAACTATACTATTGTAGTTCTACAAGTGTGCGGTTATTGAGAGCGAGAATGTACAAATCGTTGAAGGGAACAATTGGACTACAGTACTGCACTGAATCTATTGCTTATGCTCCAAAATATAGAAAAGATTTGATTTTTTTTAAAGCGTATTTTAGAATGCTGATCCAGAAGTAGCGAGGATCAGTTTTCTATACACCACGCTCTTCAAATATTCTGATTCTAAAAGTTCCAGCCCCGGTGAACCTCCATAATTTTACACCAATAACATAACACAGGAGATCAAGGAATAATTCGTTATGCTGAGAATATCGTTACAAATAATTTTCTTTCACATTATCAGAATGTCACCTGACACCAGAAAAAGCTCTGTGCAGTTTTGAGAAAATAGCCGTAAACAAAATCTGTTCAAGATTCCGATTGATGAAACATAATTCTTTATCAGACAAATATGTTACTTGGACACGTCGCCAGCAAAATCCGAAAATGCATTCCGACTTCGTTTTCGAATGCAGTTGAAGGAGCGGAAGGCATGGGTAGCAACCTCGATTTCGTCCAATGACGATGTAAACCGGAGTGGATTAATGCAAGTCAGGAAACGGACTAGTAATTCCACCCATGTTATTTTTGGTAAAGCTGGAGACCATGAAAAAAGACGTTTATACGATGTAAAGGTACTTTATTTTTGAAAAGAGGTGCATCACCAAAGGTCGACGTACCGTGATTACTCATGTATCAGTAGCATCACCCGTGTTTCCTCAAAAGGAGGAATACTGTACGAATTCTTCTTGACATTTTTAAAATTTTTCCTGCGAACTTGTTGACGTGCGTCTAACTTCAAGGATCAAAGACACTCAGCAAAACTTGAAAACATAATTCTGTAGGAGACTACGTCATCAATTTAAGTACTGTACAGTATATTTTTGGACTCCAATCAAACTTCAAGATGGAAATGTGGATCAAGAACATTTGCAGCACAATTGTTTACGAAGTAAATTATCCTCAATTTAAAATTTTTGGCATTTAATTTTTATCTATCCTTGTTCCCAGAAAACTGCGTTGCATGTCTGACGCATAGATTATTTTTCTCAGAAAAATCTCCAAAACTAAGACGCGTGTTTTACATGAGGGCATATGATACTTGAGTAAACCCGTCGTAAACTACTGTCCAATACAATTCTCAATCATTCTCAGTGTGAGGCATCGGGCGTCAATTGAATGTCAAGTTACAGTATTCGCAAATTTTCCGCAAATATCTCTAATTCTATGAGGCATTGGTCGGACGGACGCAACAAGTAGCAAGCAACCTGGTTTTCTCTTCCCAAAATGAAGTACCGAACCGGGTGCATTCACGTGCTGAGAGGAAACCGTCTGGGGCCTCTTCCCGTGTTCCTGCTCCAGAGATCTTGAATAAATTCACGCATTTGGCTAGACTCTAACCGAAGCGAGATCCGCAAGGAACCCGAGAGCTTTTCTTTTTATTTCCCCAGGAGGGGTTGGAAGGCAGCGTGCAGCAATTTCGGTTTATGGCGAGGTCGTCGGCTTCGCGAAGCAGTACCCAGCAATGCTGCCCGAATGGGCAGCTGTGGGAAACAAGGGAACGAGACCGGTGAAATTGCAGCAGCTTCCCGAAGGCGGCCTCCAGCTAATACCACACCAGCATGGTCGCCCCGGTCCGGTCCCGCGCGCGTCCGGCTATTGCGCAACTGAAAGGAACCCGAACCGAATCTCTAGCTGACAGCAAACGGACTCAATGGAAGGTCAAGTGCACACCATCTCAAATTTTCCCCCATTCTCACTGTTTCTCAATTGCGCTTCGATCAATTGACGACGAAGAATTGAAGCAATAAGTTCCGAGTAGACACCCGAGTGCTGCAGCCTGCAGGGCTTTTCAAGCAATCGTCAACTCGTACCCTGTCACGTGGTACGCGGGTGGTGGTTGCAAAGGTAAAGAGGCTCTCAGAAGAGCAGCACATTCGTAAGCAGAAAAATACATTTACAGTACAGTATTGTATATTCGCGGTGCATTGGAAATGAAAATGTGAGTAAAAGGGAAACTGAATTGATCTCGTTTCGAAATCACGGAATGGTCATGAATTGAAATGCCCCTGATATGAATCAGAGTCACATGTGATACTTGCTGACGATACGCAAATAATTGTGACTTGGAAGTGGTAAAATCAAGAAAAACGCATCTGCGAATTCGGCACGCACGATACGCGTCTCAAGTATGTCCTTGCTGCTCGCATCGTTTGTTTTGAAAGGTAGTTGACTGCAAAATTCGTAAAAATTATACTGTACTATAGAAATAAAAAAAACTCCTGTCAATAGTTTACAATATTTTTCGGAAGGTCACTACGTAAAATCCAAACAAATTACAAGTGGACTCTGTGTACAGTACATAGATTTACGTACTATCCGCAGAAATTCTCAACATGGGTTCCACAGGGCCTCCAGCAGTTCTCTTGCCGCGCGGAAGCAACGGTCACCTTAGAAAAACATTTTAATAAATTAAACATCGACGAATGAGATGAAAAGATAGACAAGAACTAATGTTTTCGTGACTCACTGAATTGCCACTTTAACTCCTGAATTCCTAGTCCGAAATCATGGCAAAGCATTCGTGACTCTACAATGAAAACGATTCTGAAAGTTTCCCAAGAAAACTTCGTCAAGAAAGACTTTTTCCATCAAGGGCAGAGAAACCTTGTTTTGGAACGAGTCTCCGTAACACCGCAATTATTTTCTGTCCGTGACATGCCTGTTGAAAAATTTGATGCTGTAATATAAAAAATCTTGGAAAGGTTTCTTGTAGCTTTTGAAAATTAGTGAAGAGAAAATATTTAAATCATTATTCCATAGATGCTCAAAAGATTTCTCATTTTCATGTGAGTGGAAACGAAAGATGGGCGAACATTTTCCGTCTGAAATTGGTTAGAATCCAATAAACGCATCACATTGAAAAAATATACTGTTTACAGACTGTATACAGCAAAATGAAACATGAGAAAGCTCGCAAAATTTTACAATACTTACGTCCGCTCTAAGTAATGACAATTTTGAAAAGACAAGAATGCCATTCAACTTAGAAAAATGAAATATGTTTTCACAAAATGAATCGCCGACGGAGTTACGATTTTCTTTTCACAATCCACACGAATTACACGGTCATTAGTAATTCTGATGGCGGCTTCCACCCCAGCAATGAATCCACTCGGATAATCAGGAATACAATTTTAAAAGAAATCGAACGCTCACGAAAGTCTAAATCAAAGTAAGTTTCTTTTCTTTGATAATCGGGAAATGTTCCGGTTGATAAAAGGAAAAAACCGACGTCACGACTTTCTCGATCCACCGAAATTTCAGTCATTAACCTGAACACTCTTGTCCCAACATTCGACTTTGATAAAGAACGATCAAAAGTTCGCCATGCGATGTCACGTATTTCGGACGTGTTTTTTTTTGCTCGACCCAATCGCATTTCAGTGGAAGGGAAATCATCGATTACTCCAGTTGCGTCAAAGTTCATTTTCACAGTCACTCGGACCAGTAAGCTTTAAAGTAAAAGCAGAGCTGATCGACAAAATTGAGGGAAAAACTCCAGCCGACATTATATTATGTATTGCATCGTTACGACTCTCGTGCGCTGAGTTATATTTGTACCGCATTCAATACCTGAAATTAGGTGATCTAATGTGAAATTCAGCAGATTTTCTTGCGGGATTGTTCGTCCACCTTTACCTGTACCAGTTAATTAAAAAAAACTCAGGTGGGGGGGGGAGGGGGGAGATTAGTGCATTATGGTACACAAGATATCTTGAAAAGGAATCTGAATGATTTGGCGAGGTACTCATAAGCTTTTGAAGCTCGCATGCGTGACCCCATGTTTATTATGTTGATGGCCTTCCTGCAAGCAAGTTCGCATTCTGATCCGTCAAGAGAATTCTGTACTGTACTTTAGAAGACGAAAGACGGCATTTTAAAGGGCATCCGGTTCAGCTTGCGATTCATTAAATTCCACGTGACACGATGAACCCGGTTTCGACCCTTAAGCCTATTGAATCCCAAGCCGACGTCGCGCCAAATATTCAGATCCAGTCCAAGAAGTGAGTAAAGTACTGAATAAGCGTGACCAGATCATGGTCACGATTCAACTGATGCCTGCGTACACGAGGAGAGACGTTTTAAATTCGCATTGTTGGAGAACGAGGATTCACAATGTAAAAAATCCAGTGATACTTGAAATGAAGAGCACATTAACATACCGGGAAGGACAATATGACGAAAAAAATTAACGCTATTAAAGAGGAGCTTCGAGTATTTCAAGGAAAAGCGAGGAGAACCAATTTTTTAATAAAGATTTTCCCGCGAAAAGCGGAAACCGTTTTTCTTTTTTTCGCGAAAATATGTCAGCTTCCGAATAAAACACATTTTTCGACCCGGTGCGTTCAAAGTACTGTACTAATGAAAGATGATCATTCGGCAGAAATGCGAACTTTTTTGACACACTATTTGACGATCACGTACTGGACTATGAAATTGACAGTATACTATTTTTAAAAATTGGATTATTATGGCGACTCAATTTCAAATTGGCTGAACGATTTGCACGCTTTTAAACCTATCGTACATTTAATTGTCTCAACCAAACGCCTTATTTTTTGTTCTACCCTATCACAATCGCAGTGTAAACCAACAAGCTTGTCCAAAGAAATAAGCTAATTGCCTAGTTGCTAACAATGATATGGAAATTCTTGTCTCAGGAATGCTCATGAACAAATTTTCCTCATTTTTTATTCCAAAAACATTGCTGAAAAGTTGGAAAGCGGGACAGAGGCAACAAATATAGTTTTCATTAGAGTCGCAGGACACTTTTCCAAAAAATACGATAATAAAATGCGGTACCAAGTACATTTAAAGATATTCGAAAATATATCACAGTGACTAGAAGGTGCTGTCCAGACAAGTTTTCGATATCAAGTCTGAGCAAATTGAGGCGTACGAACATCCTTCCTCGGGGAAAGTAGGTACCCGGAACGTGATTTCCTGTAAGTTGATGATGTTATCCTTACCTCATTTTTGAAAAATCCTTCGTTAGCCCTACTTCATCTAAATTTTACTTTTGTTTAACAGATAATTTATAACTCTGGTCTACAATATGTACATTTTCAAATTTATAGCTTCTGCAATATCCAATGTTTCTTTGCCCTGACAAATTTTCTTAACAAAGTTGTACCAAAAATCAAGGTACCTTTCTTGCGCGCAAAATACGATTGTACTGTATAAAGCCTTTTAGCTATTCATTTCAAAATGAAGTGGAAAAGAATGGTTTGGAATTGATTCTGCAAATGATCAACTTTTCGGTGTGCATCGAAGCAAAGAAATATAGTCATCTAATAGGGGTTCAACAAGTGAACGGGTTAATTTGCTGCTGTCCTTTATTTCGGCGTTGAATGCAATAATTCCACCCGTAGCGATAACAAAAATTTTGTGGCTCGAATAAAACGGGTGAAGTGCGTCGATTCGTTTGTCCACACGACCGCACCTGGAACTGTTGAGACCTATTGGGCACGAAACCAGCCACAAGGGCAACCCCCAGTTGCTCACCTTGCTCCATTTCAGTATTTCCTTCGTCTCCCCCACTTGACGGCTCGTACATTCATTACGAACGCTCGAACCCCGCGGTATGGAATCGACGTGGTCAATTATTCCTGAAACCCACGGGTAGGGGGGTTGATCCTCGCAAATAGATTCTTCCGGCTCGTGGCTAGAATTGGGAATTACCATAACGCGTTTACCTCGGGTGGGCGAGTGGCCCCGCGGGAAAGGCAACTGTGCTTCGAAGGCAGGCGTCTTCTTGGATTCACTTATTGGAGAGCGACTTCAGCGAACACATCTCTCGGGTATCGAAGGTCCCTTGTGCGTCAAACAAAAAAACCGGATACTTCGAACGAATTGGGCTATATAAACCCTAACAAGTTGACTGTCGCAATCCGAAAGTGCCAGCAACTCCAGTGGCGACTTTTCCTTCATTTTACTTCTACTTTTCTTTGGACAGGGAATACTCCGTCGCAACAAAGACATTAGGTCCAGTGTTCCCCAACCTTTTTGGGCCTGCGGACAAGCGAATTCCCCAAAAAATTTCGCAGACTGGCAAATTCCCAAAAAGATTTACTGTGGACTGGTGAAGATTCATAAATTTTTTGCAGACTCGCCAAAATTTTGCTTGAATGTTATTAGGCAGGTAGATACCAGAAAAATACAGTTAAAAATGTCATCAAACAATTAGAAAGGTTGGCTTGGAGAAAGGTATCTCAGAATGAAAAATTGAAACAATTTATTTCAGCTGGTGAAATTTTGTCAGAAAGTATTAATAGGAGAAATGCCAACTTTTTGTTTCATCCAATAATTCAACTGACATTGCCCTTTCTGGAATTTTTGGTAGAAAGAACAGACTTCATCCTGACTTATGGTAAATTTATTATGCTGAAAATTTCCTATGGACCAGCAAAAAGCGTCTGTGGGCTGGAACGGGTCTGTGATATCAAGATATTTCAAGATATGTCAAGATATTTCCTTCAGCATATTAAATTTATCAAAAGTAGCAGTCTGTTATACAGTATTTTTCTGAATTTTTGGAAAGACAATGTAAATTATCCAATGAAATATAAAAGTTGGTTTTTCTCTTAATAACACTTCAGACAAATTGTCACCTGCTCTAATAAATTACTTTAATTTTTCATACTGAGAAACCTTTCTTCAAGCCCACCTTTCTAATTTTTTGAAAGCATTCCACAGTAGCTGCTTCACTGGCTCTTGATTTAATTTTTTTCGAATACCTTCCATATCTTGCAAATCAATTTTGTTTAGTCTGCAAACATTTTAGGAAACTTTACGAGTTTAAAAAATTTCTTCATTTACCAGTCTGCAAAAATTTTTATGGAAATTAACCAGTACATGGGCCAAAAAAGGTTGGAGAACACTGCTCTAGACTGTGGCCAACAAGAGAATGGTCCAACATAACTACCTACACAAACATATTCACAGCATGTGACCATTTAAAGAGTTCTACAACTGTTCCCGTCAACAACAGTAAAGCATAGAATGAAGTTTTTTACATGGATCTAGAGCTGACCTAACCCAGCGCCTAACTAATCTTGGCGATTGAGCATACAATATAGTATACTCAAATGAAGTGTAACAATTATTTTTAATTAATTGGAAAACGAGTCATATAGACTTCATAGGCTTAAGAGTCGGAGGAAGAAGCACTACTCCTCCTAGCGTATAGGGAACTCTTACTGCAATATTCGAATAAACGTCCGTTCCCAGAAAATATATATTCAAAAGAAATCACTGCATTGTCGATCACATTTTGGTGGTCAGCCATTTACTTCAACTTTCGAAAAGATTACTCCTGTACTGGCGCTAGATTGCGTGAGATGAACTCCGTGATAAAAAGAACTGAGTTCATAGCCTTAACCTGTGATCACTGACTTTGTTCTGGAAAGCAGAACGACTCCTCCGGTTACCCTCAATTGATCATATCGTCTCAATTATGCCCCGCCTCGAGGTGAAACTGAAACGAGCTCGAATCATTCGTTCATGATTCACAGCTCAATCTAAAAGCAGGTGTTCGCAATGGACATTCCCTCTTCTCGGATAGTTTATTTACAGAAAGCCCTGAGCTTGCTTGTTCAATAAAATGGAAAATTCTCGTCCGTGAGGACGAATTCTACGAGTGGTTCATATCGAACAAACCAATGAACACAAAGTCAAAGCCAGGACAGGATTTATTGCGAACTATAAATTCGAATGAATTCGTTCATTTGCAAAAATATGACCCATTGATACGAGACTCGGCGATTTCCATCAATTCTCTCGGAAAATCTACAACTTTCATTCAGCCAGTATATTAAAGCTTCTATTAGCTCTCTGTAAGCTAATCTCGGATTCAGCGAGCTCAATAAAGTGGTCCGTAATTTCACGAAAATCGAGGGTTATTTCGCAATATTTCTGCGTTCTGAATTATTATACAATAATCCATAATTTATATCTGATTCGAAGTTTCCGATATTTTACGATAAAATCTATTTCAATCGTGCAGTTGACAGTCATTCTGAAAAAATACAGGGCCTAACCCGTGAATGAGGCAAGCGTAAACTTTCAAACCGTTTCGTAAATTTTTTGCTTCAATTTAACTGTAGCTACAGAACTCACCAATTCGATCCGCATGAATTTCCGCGTATAATGCAGGTTAACAATTCGATTAAAAACAAAGCTACCAATTTCATTTAAATGTGAGCCTACTATCCTTGTTTTTCTTCCACAGTACTCTACTGTAATTGTGACCCAGTGTTTCAATTATCCAAAAGGCATTCGGTGGGTAATGAAAGTAAATTTTGATTTTTTACGTACGTACCGTAAATCGAAACACAATTTTGTATTCGAATCCCGTTAATATAATACTGTACCGTACCTGTATCATATTTAATGTACTTCGTACAGTACGCAGTTCGGCGATGAAACGCGCTGTAATTTTTCTCCCAGAAAAGCTTAGAATTCCAAGTGCGTGCCGTTGTCAGGTTGTGTTCGAGAACTTATTTCAGAAGTGAAGGTTGTTATCGTCCGACACAACTAATGATGGAAATACTGTAGTTGATGAAAGCTGGCAAGATTCGCAACGGGCCGAAATCTGTACTCGGTAGCTTTTGATATAAATGATCCGCGAACTTGAAGTTGCTCTCAGCCGAGTCATATAACCTGAGGGCCCCAGGGAAGACAAGAAACCTCGGCAGCATTCCTGCAGACAGTCGAGAAACGGTAACCTTTATTGAGGCCCCTCCTAATCCCGAGGATGACCATCGCAAGCTTCCTCATCTTCTCCTCGCAAGTAAGTACCATGATCAAGGCTTTCCTCTGATGCGCATCCGCACAGACCGTGACGCTGCAAAATGCTCAGCACAAGAACGGTCAATACATGCCCAGCTCTCTTGAGACGCAAGGTTAAGAGCGCATTCAACGCGCGAAGCTGCTCCGAGCAGACGGGGATGAGTCTCACGGTCAACTCTTCCTCCCTATATGCCGGAATTAGGTGTTTGAACAAAGAAGAACCGAGTAATCGCGTACGTTTTCATCGAGAGGTCACATTCAACATCCACCGTCTCGTGTACAGTACCATACAGTACAGTACTATAATCATCTCAAGGACTTATCGCGGTCGGAAGTCGTTGGCAATCAATTCGGCCAACTTCCGTACTTCTTGACTCGTCGGAGCTCGAATACTCAGCCAGTATCGTCGAAATTACAGACCCGTCCTCTGAGATAAGAAAAGGCTCGCGATCGGGACTGGAAACGACGGAAAACTGAATCAAGCGTGATTTTCAACATTTCTGGAATATCTTACAAACGTGTTTCTGTTAGCGTGCCACTTACACGAATACCGAGCTCCACTACTGGCTTTCTCATGAAATAAGGAACAATCAAAACATTCATTCTTAATTCTCCCACCGTTTACATTTTCTCACGCGTGTGTCTCTGTTTCCGATTTTGTCCATGTATAGGGTACGATACTGTGTTTCCAATTTAGCTTCACTCGTTCGGTAGCTTGACTCTGCCCTGAGAACATATCGTATGCACACGCCAAGGCGCCCGCCCACATGCCACTGGCCTGGCAAATGAGATGCATGATCCTTCGCCTGGCTAATTCATCAATTTTGCAGACCCGTCGATCATGATTTGTGGGCACCATGAACAGGATCAAGTCGAACCCGAGTTCGGAGAAATATTGAGATTCGGAACGCCAACATAATAATTCAGAAGGCTACGTGACAGGAAATAGGATTCCTAGAACAATGAGAGACTCCGTGTAATCGGTAACATCGACCGGCAGCATGAATTTTTCATAGTGTTGCCCCGGGATTATTGGAGCAGCTCTATTACAGCCGCAGGATTCCCTGCATCTCTCTCTGTATATCTGCTTCCAAATCCAAGTCAAACGATTGTATAAGAACTTGGATAAACGTGCAGAGCAACTGACGCCACCAGAAGTACTGTACAGAATACAAGCATAATTCCGTGGAACGGGATAACAGTAGTTTTTTCCAGAGTTCAAGAATGCTTCGAAAATCTTTCCAGATTATTTTATCCACTGGATAAATTCTAAAAGAGTATTTTAAGGGATAACCATGGTCACGGATCAACAAACTTACAATTCAAAGAAACGACTTTCTGATGTTTCAGTGGGGTACTGTGCTAGGAAATCAACCAGTACAGAAATACTCCATCGCTGCTTCAACTGGAGCAGAATAAAAGTACCTTAAACCGAAAAGACTACTCAGTACTTGATCTGTACAGCTCTTTAACCTCGAACTCGTCAGAGCATTAATACAATCGGGATGATATGGATTCAAAAAACCCGATATACATTCCACGGAAACTCACTTTCCTTCTCGTCGAATGACTCAGGCCTAGCAATACAAGTATTTTCCCACGAAGTCACGTTAAATGCCAGCAACACTAGGTAAAGTGACATATCTCAGCCAATTATCGTAGGCAGGACAAACAATGAAAGCAAAACAAGCGTCTATGCGTGCAACCCCACCCTCGGTAAGCGTTTGTAGATTACTGGAACCCCAATAAGGTTGCAGAATGCAAATCATAAACAAAAGGGATTTCTCAAGCAGGAACTCACCAAATATGGCGTCTCGACGTAACTGGTGTTGATTCACGGACAGGACGGATGAGTAAATCCCGAGAGTGACCATGCCAATCAGCGAGATGATCTTCAGCCACCATCGAACATCTCGACCCACGACAGCTTTTAGCAAACGCGGCATGACACGGCTCGCGCGCGCCACATCGACGACGGACTCATAAGTCACTGGAACCAAGTGTGGTTTCCTGAGGACCCCTTCTCTTGTCTGGAAAACGGTTCCGAGAGGGAGAACGTGAGAAATATTTGTTTTTTGCGAAGCCAGGCCAAAGTAATCATGTGAAGACTTGCGCATTCTAGCGCTAATTCGACTATTCGATCGAGAGGGCATTTGTACGGCTACCCAGGAGCAAGACTGCGATTCGATACAGCGGTTACATGAGTAAAGCACGCGGACGGGAAGCACACTTAAAATTGAGGAAAGGTGCTCATAGAAAAAGTGTTTTTAAAAATTTAATATTTCGCTCTCTTGAAACTCATTTTTCTCCGTATAATTTTGGAAATGCTACACGGTATCACTGAAATATAAACCACAGAAAGGCCCGGTGAAAACCACCCAACGATTAACCACAATACTCGAGCACTTCTTTCAGAAAACGAATCCTCTCAACATTGCTCCGTCACAGAAAATGTCAATAGGACGTTCATCTGTCAAGGTTTTCCTCTGAAAAGCCTTGTTATTTGTTCTGTCCTTGATAAACCTCACGTTTTTTTGTCAGCCCAAACACGCCCTTCACTATCGGGTTTCTTCTAGATAAACCACCAGCCCTTGAATATTATGCCTGACTCATACAATCTTTAGCAAATCGCATATTTGCTTCAGCACTATACAACCTCAAGTCAGATGTTCAATTGTTGTTCAATTTAAAAAAGTTTGTATACTTTTTTCTAGATGGTTCGAACATTTTCCGAAAGTGTGAGGTGCACGCAAACTTTCAGAAAAGTTGGAAACCTCTCATCTAACTGCCGATGACCCACACCCTTATTTTTCAACTTCATTTTGGAAAAAAGATGTATTGATATGTAAATAAGAGCAGTACAGTAATTCATTCGCACAAACTGATCGCACAGAAGGGGAGACATCATATTTCAACATTTTCCCACCAGAATCGCGATATAATCCCAGCAATAGTTTACATTTTGAATAATAAAATATACGTTTTTCCTTCCTGGAAAACGTTTCCAGTCAATCCAACCAAAGAGAGGGTTCAAAATAAACAAAAATGCGTCATTAGAGCTTCGTGGATGCTCTTCATCGCTGGATGCTCCTCATCTCGGTGCTTATATCCGCGCACATATCAAATTGACTGAATATTTTGCACGTGAAATGTCCAACGATATTGCGGACGAAAAAAAGGGAAAAGAAATGCATGCGATTTCCGAGCGACTTTGACGGAATATCTAGTGTTACTTGAGTGAAAACGTATTTCTATCAAATCGCAGCATCGATCGAAACGTAGCGTTTCGCAAACGACCTACATTTGTCCTTCGATCTTCAGTATTTTCTGCTGGTACGCAGGAAAATTCGCCCCACGACAGCTAGAGGCTATCGAAGTCTATAATAGCTACAGATACCGTTGCTTTTCCATCAGCTAAATGCTCACGAATAAAAAATCGCAGATTTCATGGTCTGTGATGACGAAAGGGCCTTGGAACATGGTCAAGAAAATCTGAAGTTCGTCACTTTTTTACAGGATGCACATCCTGTCAGACCGTGTACGTCACATGGGAGAGAGCTGCAAATGACTAACAGATAAACGTGGACTCCTGGACATAAAAACTCATCGTGCAGCCCTTCTCTTTTTAAATATAATTTGGACGAACGAAAAACCCTCAAGTCCTTTTTTATGGATATTGTATTTACAAATTTCACGAGCCACAATGCGTCTTTTTGGATGATGAAAAGGAAAGGCAAGCCACAGTAGAGATCATCATTGATCATCCACCGACGAGCGAAAGCCACGGCAACCAAACATTTTGTCGAGAACACTTCACTGTGTGGAAACCACTGCGGTTTCACCGAAACTTAAAAATCTCGCGCAGAATTTCACGCATTTGTTTGGAATTGAGTGGTCTGGTTTGAGAACAACCAGCCTTTGATTGTCACTTGCAGGAGAACCATGGACTTTTTTCTTCGTATTTTTCAAGGTAAAAGTATTTTTGGAGTATTAAAAAAACAGGCAAATGTTGAATCAACGTAGACTATAAATCCGTCATCGATTTTCGCCGAATTTTACTCAAGGCTTATTCTCGGGAAAAGGCTCAACACGAAGGTCAAGGGTAAATAGTGCATTCTCAGAGCTGATCGACGGGGATTCATTATATATTTTAAAAATATATATACTGCATTGTGCAACCGTATTCACTTGAATGTATGACGCCACAGTTCGTATGAGACAAAAACGAGCTCCCATTTTTCGAAATTGAATTAACGATTTTCAAAATTCATTCATCACTCATTTTCATCAGATGAGATATATCTGTTTATAGCTCACCTGTAGAGCAACATTGGTGTCTAACATATTTTCACTCCACGCGAGTTTAGAAAGCGTCACACACAGTGTATTATACTGCGTAACATTTTAAGGACGCACTACACTATTAATGAGAGGCCAGTTCTTGCGAGTCAATGTGCTCGCTTCATTTATCGTGCCGTCAGATGAGAATCTTTTCTCAGATTTTTCGCTTTTTTAGCTTTTCTCATCGTCACCGGGTGACTTGATATTGCAGTGAAGCTTTCTTCAATTGAATTTTTAGTTTCGTTTTTACTTGAGCGTTCCAGTCGGTTAAAAGTGATTCCTTCGGATCTGAGGCGCCATGAATTTAAAAAGCAGACCAATTTTCACAGCTCGAAGGAGCACGTCTTTCACTCAAGTAAACGTGTTGCCATGCCTGGGTTTACGTTTCTTCTGCAAATTCACGCCACAAAGCAAAAAATGCCTGGTTCACAGACCAAGGAGTAACCTTATAAAAGTTTTTTTTTTTCATGTGCTGGACATCAAAAGCTAACCGAGCAGAGTGTGTCAGAATAAGCTCTAACTTAGTCCAAGTAAAACAATTCTGACTCGCTCGCTCACAACTCAGTCACCGGGGGAAACTGCTGTAAAGAACGCAGCGCCCAAGACACAGAGTCGTCCACTCGGGTCCGCGCCCAATGGGGGAATGCTGGCAAAAGAGAGAAGAGTCTCTGATTAAGTGGAAGACTGGCCTCCCTCGAGTAGCTGGACACAGAGGCCAATTCGTTCTCAAATGATCAAACATTTTTTAGACGGAGCGCGTGTTTTATTCCAAGTACACGTGCTTTATTCGCAGGGTTCGAATTCGCAAGAACGAAAAAAATTCAGAAATGCCTCCCTCGCAAAAAGTACCAGGGAAGTAGCCTCGTGAAAGAAAAGTGCTCTCCAGCATGCGCTGGTTATCACTTGAGCCAACTGAGCGGGGTTCGTAAAACGCTAAAACTATGTTCGCACTGGCTTGCGCACAAAGGCTACTCGGTCTGAATGCTCAAGGGAGTAACCTTCCCTGAGGAACACACTGCTCAAGACACTCAGGCGTCCACTCCGGTCTGCGGCCAATGAGGGAATGCCCGCACCAGGGTTAGGAGTCTCTGGTTAAGTGGAAAACTCGCCTCCCTCCAGCTGGCCGCAAAGGGGCTCACTGGCGGGTGCTGGCTGGCGATTGTTTGCGGAGGAAGCCTTGCGGTTCCCCGCATGCCGGTGCCAGCACAGTATATGGAGAGGGATTCACTCACGGAAAGAGGGGAAATGGTGTCCTAGCTCTGGCATTTCGCATGCGAATTCAAGACGCACCCGAATTTTCTTTTTCGGGAGTCAACACGAGAAATAATGAGAATGATTGTCAAACGAGGGCGGCGCAGCTTCACAGTAAGTCCTTGGCGATCACCGTGTCGCGCGGTTTTCGACCCAGTGGGGGTGCGGTGGGTCCGATCGCCGGAATCCAAAAGGTTCGCGGAGGCGCCCATGGGACCGGGTGTGCTGCGGAACCATCGGCGGCGGTCAGATCAGCGTGTTGCTTCGCACCACCGGAGGCACCCCACTGACTCCACCGCACGAAAAAAAAAAAATGTCCGAATGCGTGTTGCTCCGTTCCCCGGCCTCGCAAAAGGCGCGAGACAGTGAACTAAAAAGGGAACCTGTCCTTCGAATTCCGTCACTAATCAGCGCCAGCGGAAAACTTGAGGAATGGTTCGAAGTGTGGTTTGTTTATCGCCTCTTACAGTCAAATTCTTCGCCCGCCGTCTTCACGTTTACGATAGTTGTGATGCAGCGGAGGAAGCCGTACAAAACACGCGCTCAGACAGCAAAGGCTTCTGCTACCTGCTCGCTTCTACACTCGATCCTTCGCTCAGAAATGCGCTCAGACAGTTCCTCAGTTTCAAAAAATTTACTAAAGCCTTTGCTAAAGTTCATCGTGCTATCGACGTCGGAATCCTCACAAAAAATTTTGTAATCTTCGTATAAGCATGCTCACTGCGTTACACTGTCAACACAGTAGGCACTATACTGTACCGGATCAGAAGATCTTTTCAACAAAAGCTTTCCCGTCAGTAACTTCTCCGAAAAATCATTCGCGTCTCAGCTCAAGGATAAAGGGAATATTCATTTCTTCGATTTGAGATTACAGTCGGTCTTCAAAGCTCGTAATGCCAGAAAAATTTCAACAGCTCGTCGACGACGGCATTTTTGGAATTAAAGTCATGTAACATTGTTTTTGCTGGACATTTTCCAAGGTATGAATCCCAAGAAAATATGCCAGTGTAAAACATCTTCCAAAAAATCAAATAATGATGGACAGTAGTTTACAGATCAATGGTTTTTCACGGCGCGTGCAGCCCTTCTTCGGCTACCCTTCCTCAGGGTTCGAAGGCCGCTCCAAAAATAAAAGGAACTGAGGTGGAATAAAATCCAATGTCAAGAATTATTGCAGCAAAGCATTTGTGTTGACTGTTACGTCAGAATTCCACAAGAATAAAAAAAAAACTACCTCACCTAGACCGCAGTTAATATTTCTCGGAGCAAAATAAAATATGCTCAAGACACGCTTTTTGCATGAAAGTAGCTTTGCCATGAAGTTGGCGGTGAGATGGATCACTTTTCAGAAATAGGCTGCGAAACTCTGGACTAGCATATACATTACATACAAACAAACGGCAGAAAATAACAGAAATAAAGGAAAATGTTAGCATTTTCTCGCCATTATTTGCTCCAAGAGTTTTTGTAGAGAATCCATACAAACATGCGTAGAGATCCCTATTGGGCCTAAAAAAAAAAATCAGTTTTACAGAGAAGTGGACAAGATTGTTATAGAGACGAGAGTCAATCTGTACTTGTACAGTACGTACTTCTGTAATGCTGTTGGATGATTCTTTCTTTTTTCAGTCGAACTTTTCTTTTTTCTAGCGAAAATTAGGTTATTCTGTACACGCTCAGCTCATGAACCCTGAGATTGTTATTGTTTTTATTTTTACGATGTGGTCAGAAGTAAATGCTGTGCTGTGATGAAGTTTTTTTCTTCTTCAAATTAAGCTATAATGCATAGGTCAGCGTTACGAGCAGAGCGATTATTTCCATCAGTGACGACGAGTAAACGCAGATGCCCCGAAGAGATGCTGCTAAGAAGCTGTCGATGGGCATTGAACGAGGAAGAGATGGGGTCGATCACGGGGACTGGGGCACGCAAGCGACAGACTCTATCTGCTAGCCTGCCGCCGAACTGATGAAGCGTACCTGGGCAAACGGAATGTATTAATCCAAGAGATCAACTTCGCCTCGAGACGGAAATGGGCTGAATATTCAGAACGTAGACCGGTTTAATGTTCGACTATCAAGATCATCCAGCTGGCGCCTAACGAGCCCTACGGAGCATCCCGGGGCTCGAAAAGCTTTCGCATGCAGCGCCCGAAGTGCAATGAGCGGGTCCTGGTCTCGGACACCATTAGGTGGAGCGGCGCTTGGGTCGACGATCTTCAGGTATTCCACGTGTCATAGACCTGCGCAGTCTGTGGATTCATACGGAGGATATGTCGAGGTTCCTCCCTGGTTCGGTTTTGTGGCTCCGGGGGCAGGCACCTTGTCGTTCAACGACCTCTGCGAATTGGCCGATAACTGCCCGGGTCGAGGGCGTTTGTGCCGTTGCGAACGCGTGGACGGTGTTCGGGTTTGGCGAATTTCGGGATTCTCGGCGGCCGGCCGACTGATTTCAATCAGTCCTCGACATCCAGGTGGTGGCGGTGTTGCAAACAATGTGGGCCTCCCCTGTTTCTGGGAAAATCGCCGACCCGCTGATCGATTAAACCACCTGCACGAGACACGACGCCTGGCGTCGCCCGGAGATCGGAGCGGCCTTACTGGTGGTGATACCACCCATTCAACCTTGCTTTCCCTCACTTGCCCGAACGTCGTACTGATCGAATCATCAGCGATATCTTCATCAGGCTCTTTGTCAGCGCTGGGTATTAAAATAACGTAATGCAGTACTGTACCTCAATTCATGATCGAATTTTCTTCTCGCGATGAGGGACACTTTTCGCGATTTATTTGTCAGCATGGTACTCAATTCCTCTGCAGTGTCTCTTCACATAAATAGCCTTTCTTATGGATTTCAGATCATTTTTTACCCCTGACACTTATACAATTAAAAATGTAATTAAATTACAGAATTCTAAAATTGATGTTACCGACGTTGCCGATTGGAATCCACTATAGCGAAACAGCTGAAATCAAGTCATCAGACCCGCCAAAATGTTTCCAATAGTTGGCAGCCAATTTGCATTCCGCACAAACAGTAAAGCATTCGTGAAACATGAATTCCGATGATTCGTGAATAAGCATTCAAGGGAGCTTTTTGGCGTTTATCGTTGATACTTTTTTGTAATCGAAAGCCGATACAGGAACAGTATTTTGAACGATTTGGCAGACAGCAATGCGCTTGGCTTGTCAACGATAGGCAACGTCGCGTCTACCTGCATCGTTTGCAGTTAACGGTATTACTGATTAACAACACCGAAAAATACTGTACAGCAGTGTATTGCGCATTTACTTTCCGGAATAATTTTGCGGTTGGAAAAATTACGCAACTGCCTCAACGAAATTGCTGGATCAAGGAATTTACTTTATTTTTCTAAAACAATGTTTGGTGCTATATGTGCGAGTCTCTAGAAAAGCACGCCGACGATAAGAAGAAGAAACATTTTCAAAAAAAAAAGAGAAAAACGCCCGGACGAAAAGCGTCCAAAAACAGACCCGCTCTATAAATAATTTTTTTCACAGCAATTAATTTCGCCTTCGAAATTTCTGCGTTGTTAACTCGGTTTTCCGGTGGTTTTGGAAACACAGTACAGTACTGCATCTGTAGAGTCTGAATTTTTCCACATTTCGAACACACATCTAAATATACTGTACAATGAATGCGCCTCTAGTAAATGGTGAATGGCCAGTTAAATATGCACGATGATTGCTGCATATGAAAATTTTACAATGTGGAAAGCGCTTGTCTTTATTATGCGTGGCTTCTTCAACAACAACAAAAACGAAAAATACTGCACTGTAGTATGAATGATTATAGATGATGAGAAGACAAATTTCGATTTAAAAAAAGGCTTGTGGACGATGGGAGAATCAATTTTATGGTGTAAATCTCCAGCATGTTAATTCCATGATTGCTGAGACTTGCTTTTTTAATTTTCTTATGACATTCAAGAGTTTATAAGCGGGAAAATTCAGACTGAAATAAGATAGGCAAATACCCCGGCAATGTCTGAAACTCAAGGCGAAGAAAAAAATATGGCTCTGTACTGTACTGTATGCAGAAAATTGAAAAAATATTACAGACGTCTATATGTGGAATCCAGTGAACAATACTGTATGTTTGACCAAACAGTAAGTTTGTCGTTGCGGCTGTGCGTGTAGTTTACCGGAGGGTTCCGCTACAGAAATTCACGTGAAAAAAAAAATCGAGAACCCTTGTTCATAGATATTGTTTGTCACTCCTGGTTCTTTCGGGACAGACGAATTGCAAGCTGTAGTGAGAGTGAGTGAGTGTGTGTCTCCATAGCTCGTCTGCGAGCAAATTAAAGTACTAAATCGGCCTTCCCAAGGCTGTTTACCCCGACAGGCGACTGATTTTCGGAAGTGTGTGGAAGCGGTCAATCACGCCGTCGTGGAATGCGGCGCACATACGCTGATGACCGACCAGTCGGCAGAAGCATTCCGCGCCCGCAGACGGGACAAAGGCGCGTAACATCCCCAAGGCCGACGAGCTACTCCAGTTCCCGGTATCATATCACGGTTTTAAAGCATCTTCCGATGCCTGGCTTCGAGCCTGAGACCGAGACAGCTCCATGAATCACACGAGTGCGTTTGCCGCACCGGATGCGCAGTAATTGTCCGCTTCGACCACGACGTGTAAAGCCATTTATTCGGAGACAGTCGTTCGCACATTCATCCTTCATAGATTAAAAACCACTGGGGGGCTGTAACAAAACAAGTGACGCCTTGCAGTCGCCCGCGGCGAGGTAAGGCTTGGAAGGGTATTCCTCTTCCTTTGTGTGTGTGTGTGTCTGTATCTCATTTGACGAAGAATGACTCCAGGACGGAATAGTCCGAGTCGCCACATTTGATGACTTCGCACTGGTACACGCCAGTCTGCAACACGTGCTCAGCAGGTTCATCGTTCCGTCGCTGAAGCCCATCAGACACGTGATTGTCAGCAGTGCCGCCGAGATACAGGGAAGAAGTCTTGGCGGTTCCGGGTCGCCGTTTGGCTACGTCGTCTTCCTCCAGTTCGATCCCGAGCTTGATGTCCTGGGAATCGGTTTTATTCCCAGCCGGGTACAGGGTCCATTTGAGCACCTGAGAACATTCCGATGGGTTAATGATGAGCTCATGGACAGTACACATATTGCCCCTGGGATGCAAAAATTCTCCTTGAAGGTTTTAGTGCATGTAAATCGACTGGCACGTATATACAGTACTCGGTTCGCTATCACGCGGATTGCGTTTTGGTTCATTGGATTTTAGACATGCGTCGATCGTGAGCCAAGGAAGATGAACGTTGGCATCATTACGAATTTATTTGTCATACTAGATGATTCAATCTGGCTCTCTGAAGCTCTTCCAAAATTTCCTTGAAGGATATCAGGAGGAGATGTCAGATTGGAGAGAATGCCTCTGGAACAAGCCGTCTCATAGAGACAATTTCCTGGGAGACAGATTGATTTTTCTTTCGTTGTTGTCTTGTTTTAAAATTTATTAAACTAGTTGAAGGAAATTTTGTCGTTTCTCTGCCCTGTTGCTTCTAATTTTCCTTTAATTTTTTATTTATATTTTTCGAGGATATTTCTGACTCGTGGCATTTTCCAGCTCAATTTTTGTCTCAATAATTTTCCGGAATTTTTTTGTTATGTCCTTTCATTTCTGCGGACATTTTCCCACGTTTTTTCCTTGATGACCATGTGATCTTTGGTACCCAACCAAAAGCCCCCCCCCCCTTTTTTTTTATATGATCGAGAGTTTCAACATGGGGTTTTCTCGATTATTATTTGAATTACTGTACTGTATATGCAGACCAAACTTGCAACAGTTTCCTTCGGGCTATTCAAGGGACTTGCAAAGCCAAGCGATGCGTCAGAAAATGAGAGAGAACTTTTAAATGACCCATACTGTACAGTATTGTACCTTGTAAAACTTTCAACCATGAATGGATTTTTGCCGAGTACTTCCCTTCGACCCTTCTGCCGTTACCTCATTGGGTGAGCAAGTTATTTGAATGACGAGAGAAACCGGAAAACTCATGAACAAATGGAGCTTGGAGCATTCGGCTTCGATCATTGAGTCTTGGTGTCATTACGAGCTGATCTTTACCACTAGAAAGAAAGTTAATATTAACGAAGAAGTTCTCAACCTTTCTGATAGCACTTCTGGAAATAATTTTCAGTGCGGAACCTCTTGAATTTTCATCTTGGCTACAAGGAACATTCCATTTTACCAGACATAAATCGTCATTCTATTGCATCGTTTTTCGAACGCAAACGCTGATTCTGCTTGGGTTTATCATTCTAGAATGATTGTACAGTCTTTTTTCTGCAGCAGCAGCGGAGCACCAGAGAACTTCATGCGGAGCCCTAAGGACTCTGCGGAGCAATATTTCGGGACCGTCTGCCCCACACAAGCAATACTTACACCTTGGGTGCAAAACGGAATCTCGCACTCCAACTTGATGGTCTTTGCTTGCAGGAAAACTTTTCCGTGCAACCCGTGCCCAATAGTCGCTACGGATCGTTTGAAAGTGGAATTCGTTTGTTCGCGCGTCGAGTCTCCATTTCTGTAATCAGCAAGCTCGGTTTGCGGCGACCGGAAAGTGACGACTCGCACGTCAGCCTCTGTCACAGTGGCTGACTCAGGATTCCAATCCACGACTTCTTCTGGACGGTACCGAATCCCCTCTGCGATATAGCCATCAACAGTAATCGGGGCGACATAATCGACAGGTGTTGACGCCAGGGCTTCCTCCGAAGTGACTGGTTGCTCCTTGACCTCGTCACTCTTCACGTCGATGACTGCGACATCTGCCGGGATTTCGGCATTTGAGTTCTTCTTCCCACTGATTTCCGGACCCGCCGAGTGCGTCAAAGTGTCTAATCCTCGCAGGTCAATCTCCTGCAAGGCGTCTTCATTGGCGTCTGGAACGAAAACCGGTGCCGGGGATGGGCGTATGAGTCTCCGATCGTGTTTCCTGCGATAATGCCTTGACGTGTCGACTAAGTAGGGTTCAGGGATAATGTTGATCGCCGCCGTGATCACAGTTGGCCTATAAAGCTCCCCTAAAATGGCATTGTGGTGCTCGTGTTCGCTCGAATAAAGAGGCTGATTGTTTTCATCAGGAACCACCGGCGAGTGTTCGTATGGCATGGGGTTCCATCCGTACTGGCAGTTCACACAATCGCTGTCAACTGGTGCATCATACTGTGCATCTGCTTCAGTCCATGGCGCTGATTTCCCTTCTTCGTATTCCCAGCCCAAAGGAATTCCAGCCGCATAATGATCAGCTGCGGAAAGAAAATTGCTTTGTTATCATCTCTTTGATCCGTCACAAAGGTCTCCTAATTTCATATCTCAATAGAACTTACGACCACCCGGCTAATGAACAGGTGCCTTCATCTGAGTGATGAATACCACGGATAATCAAATTGAAGGAAGTTTTATAACAATTTATAAACCCTCTCAATGATTGACGTATCTACAAATCTTGAAATGCATTAGTCTCAAAATTAGTTCATCAGAAGGAAATGGAGCGATTCGCATTGAAAATTACAAGACTTCGTTTCATCAGATTTTCTGCAGCGGCTTTCTTTCCTCTGAATGAATTCAAATTTCTGCTCAGGTAATTAAATGCCCGCTTCATCGAAATCCCAACTAACTCAAGTTTAGCACATGTATTTCGCCTTATCTGCAAGGTTTGCAGATTATGTTTGAAAAAGGACGTCGCAAAAAATTCACTCAGTCAAGAAGCCTTAAAAAGATTTGTTAAATCCCTTTTTTCTCTGGGCCGAAGGGTATTCCTTCTGCGTCATTGTCGCTTTTTCGTGCATTTAAAAATATATCAAGTCAAACTATTTCGAAGTCCAAATTGGTGATGTTGAGAAAAATCATCCCAGGCTTAATACAAGTATAACGCTTCATAGATTTCTGACAGAAGTTTGAGGGATCAAATCGATCATTGCATATACAGAGGAAAGTTTAACTTCTTACTTGCTGAGGATCTCCGTCATACCATTCACTAGGTGGAATAAATCCCAATTTGGACTGTATGGGTTCTATCCCCTTGGCACTTATTCTATCAAAAAATTACTTGAAGAATAAATCAAAGCATACAGAATTGAATCTAACTCGAACCTCCCGAAGCCGAATACCTTTAATGGAAATTTTTTAAATTCTCTGTCTGGATTACATTAGAAGCGATACATTAAAAATCTCTCTAACTCAAAGACTTTCCTGGTCAAACCTCCGTAACTCTAATTTTCTGGAGGCCTTTCGGCTATTATTTTATTGACAAAGGAAAGAGAAAAGTTCGACTTGAAGAGATTCGACTGTATACCTTGCATATGGAGGGTTTTTCTACAGCGTGCTGTTTTCACCGAATTATTTTTGTATCAGAGATTTTCTTTTGTGCGACTTTTCTGGGTGCTTTCTCGCTATCCACGTTACGTTTTCTGTGATTCCCTTGATGGAATTCGGATTTCACAGCACCAGAAAAAGATCAAAAGGCAGTGGAAAAAAGTGGCATCGCCACCGAATCAGGAAACTCGCTTTGATCCAAGAAATAAGGAGAATAAGGCATGCTTTCTTATGTTTGAAGCTAGGAGATGGTATCCGAGGGCGAACCTTGAAGGTGAGCTTGGCTTTCATCGACGAGATGATAATCTTTCCCTTCATCGTAGCCCTGGCCGTAAACGTATTCAGGATCCTGGGAAATTAGATACGGGGGAACTTTGCCCTCGGCAGCATCAAACCCGGGAGCAGAGTAGAGCACTGTTTCGAGTCCCGAGGCATCCGGTTGCTCATTGTATCTTTCCCCGCTGAAGACGTACTCGTGGTCACCGGAAGAATGCTGAGCGATTCCTGAATACCCAATGCTGTGCTCTTTCGGCCCGAAACTCTCGTGGTACTTAAGCCACTTGTCCGCGCCGAGTGCCTCTGCGTCGACGTGAGCGGAGTTCGCTCCAGATGACGGCTGATCGTTGTTGAGCTTCTCCAGGTTCCGTTGTTCCACCCCGTAGTTGCTTCCGGGGAAATTCAGCACGTAGCCTTTGACCGGACGTTTGACGGCGTTGTGCGTGTTGATGCCGACATCGAGACGTTTGCCTTCGCGCCCTGTGTCCGCCTGTTCCGGTTCTGACTTCCACTTGATCCTCGGAGAAACCGCGTATCGTTCGGCTTCTGGAAATATCATCCGACCCAGTCTTTTTCCCGATGAAGCTGCATTGGTAATCGAGGATCGACGGGCCGAGTCGCCCGACGGTGCGGATTTTTTCGCGGACCACACCCAGCGCTCGTCGTCTGCCGAATTTGGACGCGAGAAACTCGCAATGAGGAGAACTAAAACTAGATGTCGCATCCTTAATTTGAAGTTTGCGCGGACTGTAAGAAAAAAAATGAAGAACCTACAAGTAAAAAAAAGGATATACAGTAATATATGTACAGTATTTATATTCTACGCAAAACACGTGACCGAGAATACAACACTATTTCTTGGGTAAAAATACCGCCATGGTTGGAGGACTTATATTCAATTGTTCCACTTGGAAGAACTCCACCTGAAAACCTCATGATCACGTATACAGTATTAGATAATTGTGTTATATGTTTACCGTCTAAATCCGTTCCAGATCCCTTCCCAATAACATTTATGACTGGACTTTTAAACGCAGAAGAAAAATGGCAGGAAAAGCACTTCAAAGTCGAAAAAACTGCTCAACGGAATGTATATAGAATATAAAAAATCTTTCATTCGCGTATTTGAAAATAATGCTGACAGTCCTATTTTCCAATGCAAGCAACTTTGACTTAAATTTAAAGGTCGATATATTCCAAGCAGTTCATTTTAATCTAAACCAGTTTTCTCATCATCTGAGGCGAAAATACTGGTGCATGATGGCAGACCAATATGCAGTATCAGTTCAAAAATTTTGAAATACAGTCCAAAGAACAGCTAGCGCGTGGAATCTATATTGTTTGACCTAATTGCGCGATAACCATAATTATGTTCTGCGATAATAAACATGCATTCATTTTATTTAGTGAATTTTCACATTTTCCTGGCATCAGTGCATTGAAAAATTCAAAATGTGAGGAAAATACTTGAGATCATAATTCCAGACGACGGAAAGATGTCTTTTCGACCGAAATTTGTGGTGACTTCATGGGTATGGTTGATCAAAATCACGGATTATCATGATGGTTATACCATACAGTACGTACTTTCGTTAATATTCTCTGCTTTATTCATGGTAATGACAAAAAACCTAAAAATAACCATTAAAGAAGATTGTGATTCAACATATTCATCAATTTTCTCCTTGAACCTCAGCATCACTTTCTAGCTGAGACTGAATTATTCTTCTGCCTTCAACACATTTTCTAATTTTACCCTAAGGCGAGTCAATTTTTTGGTATATATGAATGACAAGTTTTTCCTGTCTTTTTCAAAAATGAATTCCCCTTCTTTTGCTGTTCTATTATCTCTTCGGTAGTTATGCTTCAGTTATATTTTCGCTTGAATTGCAAATAGCCTTTCACGTTGGATGATAGAAAAAAATTTACAGCATGGATATTAGTGATGGAAAATTAGTGGCATTATTTCCAAGTTTTTCGACATTTTTCCTTTATTTTTTAAATACTGTACTGTAGTCACGGGGACCGTGTATACCAGGGGTGCCCAAGATACGGCCCGCGGGCCAGATCTGTCCCGCGGAGGCTTTTTATCTGGCCCGCGGAGCTAGCATGGAAAATCTCCACTAAAAATTGAGACTCTCGAAAAGGAAAAATTGCAAGTTTTTCAAGACATCTTCAGCCAGCAATTTTGATTAGGAATTTTATTAGGGCTTCATAAATTCAATGATTCCTTCTAACTAGAAAGAACAGTTTGCATTGCTTTGTGATGTCAGTCATTCTGTTTTTCAGATTAAATGACAGGGTTTTGCAATTTTTTAATTCAAATCCTACCCCAGCATTATCTGTCATGTTTTTAATTTAATTGCATATCTTGATGAGGGAAAGATATAAAGCAGCTTACTTTTTTAATAGCATGAACAAAAGTAGACCATCATGTAAAAATGAAAATGTGAAGGGATATGGACAAATTTAGAAAGACAATTCAACACTGCTGGGCCAATTCAGATGGAAAATTTGAGTCAGGGTCAATATGGGACAGGGCCAATTTGAGACAGAGGGCCAATTTGAGCCAGGGTGATTTAGTGACAGGGACACTTGGAGACATGGACATTTTGATACAAAGACAATTTGATGCTCTCCCAAAGCAACTCTGCACAAAATATGTTTCTTTCTTAGACACTTATTTTCTGGCTTTCTCCAGATTCTTAGTGAATCTTAAGGAGTTTTCAACTGAACTAAAATTTCAGGTTGTCCTCAGACAACCTGATTATTATTATTCTCAACATTTAAATTCACTCATAATTTTCAGTTACTTACTGCTTTTGGACTTTGGTTGAATCTTTTTGAAAAGTTTTGCAGATTGAATTCTATGATTCCATTATAAGAAAAATCCAGTCATAAATCCCAATGAATAATGAATGAATAATGAATGAGTAATGAAGATACAAGTTGAACAGTATTAGTAAAAATGAAGCAGAAAAGTTTGTAGATGAAAAAAGTCAAATAGCCAGATAATGAAAATCTTGAAATACTTATTGAACTTGATTATAGACTAGAACTTGATTTCTTATGAATTAGAATAGTTCAACATTAAACCATCCCAGAAATTCATGAATTATCCAATGTACTGGACAACATTTGTTCCTTTTTTCCATTTTGGCCCACATAATGCTCTTCTACTTCAATGTGGCCCTTGGCCACTTCTGAGTTGGGCACCACTGGTGTATACTATCTTTAAAAAATGCACCTTCCACGGATTTCTCTGATACGAAAGTGTCACGACATCTGTTTGGATTGTTGAAGAGGTAAAAATCCAACACACTTTTTTTTATAAAAATGTGGCTGACGTTTTTCATTCTAGCTTTTCATTCCAATTACAATTGCATATCTTGACCTGACCTGGGCCGCATCATGCATGCAACAGACCTTGCATTTCAACTGCATCTCACTTCAAATTACTGTATCATATTGAGGAGAAACTGGTGGTATACTGGCACCTGTGCATGATATTGAGCATTAATGCGGAGCTGATCCAATGATCACAACTTACGCAGGACAAAACGAGGCTCGTTTAAAACTTGATAAGGAGTGCAGGAAATGATTACAGTATTTCTAACGTATGGGAATCATTTTGCAGAGACTTGCACGAACTTGCGTTTATTAATACAAATTAATATTTGGATGGCGGCTCAGAAAATATTTACAAAAATACCAAACTGTTCTTTCAAAGTAGGAGTAAATGTAGTGGGTGATTTCAAAGGATGAGCACTCTCCCGTATATACACAGTGCTGTCGAGGATTTAAAAGGCGCGTTTAGTGCGGATGAATCAGAAAATCGTCCACAATGCATGCAGCACTTTCAACTTTTATACATGATGACTGGAAACGCACATGTGGTGGGGGAAAAAAATTTACACTTGTGCATAGCAAAAATTTGGAGTCTTGGGAAAGCCGCCCGCGCGAGACCGATTGGCGTGTGAGACTGAGCTTGGATTCCTTTCGATGGAAAGGAAAATTTAAATCGCCACGGAGTTACATCAGCGCTTCCGGGTAAGCGGGCGTGTATATGGGCAACGCGAGTTCGGTGGAAATGGGCAACGCGAGTTCTGGCGGCGACCAACAGGGTCGAAAGGGCGGCTGTTCTCCTACCCAGAACCCACTGTTACGCCACACTGCTGAGTAAGACTCACAACATCCGGTCTGGGAAGGCAACGCCTTGGAGGCTCAGATGGAACATTTCTATGCGGTAATAGTTCTCTGCAACACAAAAGATCTGCCCGCGGAATCACAGAAAGAATGAACCACATTCCAAATAGAGGACAATAACCTTTCCCATGTGGATGAAGCATCGATGAAAGTACTGTACAAGCGGCAGTCAAGCCCTCTTAAGAAACCCCTCCCCCCCCTCTCGATTTGCCATCGCCAATTCATTTAGAAAAAAAAAAATTTACCCTAATGATATGCGCATAGAAAACCCCGTTACAACGTTATACTGTTCGTTAAAATTATTGACAACTACAACAGGCTTCTGCCAATTAATTCGGCATTGATAGCCCACCAAAAAATTAAACTCATGTAAGAGGTCTCCAATTAAAATTACAGTACCGTAAGTACAAACTCAAAGATGACATAATTCACTTCATTGGAACATCAGCTAGATATAATTTACATAACCCCAGGGATACTTCAATCATTTTGTAGATGAAAATATTTTTATTATACTCCATTTCCATACAATATTTTGGTTTTCGCTTTTACAATAAACCCCATCGACCGCCACAAATCTCAAGCTAATGGTGGCGGCTCATAACGATTTGTCTGTAATAACGCTTCCGCCGAAAAATGCCATGGAATGTAAATGAAACCCACTCTTGACACGAAAGGTGATATTGAATACACTCCTCTTGGACGCAATAAATGAGAACAGCTTAAACCCAAATATTTTTTTGCATTTCGTACGTGTCAGTAACGCGTGTCCTGTGTAAAGCTCGCAGCAATTCGAATTTCAGAATCAGAAACACAAGCGTACATCCGCTGGGGAGTTGGCGCAGAGTAAGGCGTCGGACGTGATGCCTGTACGCGAAAAATGTACTCCTTAGTGATAGGCAGAGGGAATTTCTGCTTCGTAACTTCATCTACCGGCTTCATATCGTAGGAACCAGCAATATCATCGTCATTCTGCAAAAAGAGAAGGACAATAAAATTACAGTCCGTAAATAAAACCCGAGGGATAGGAGCAAACCTTATACGCGGAGGAAAAAAATGACTTGATAACACAGCCAACGCGTCCGCTTGGACCATCAGAAACTTCAACTTCGGAACCTGTCATCAGCTGGCTAACAAAATCGATAATTTCTCTTGATTCCGGACGCACCAACTCTTGGTTGATTCCGTCATCTTCGCTGGCATCCTCGTCAGATGCCTGGCTATCGTAAGCCCCCTCATCTGCGGGGTCTTCGCCTTCATCCTAAAAAAAAAAAAAAAGGAATCCTCGAAAAACTCCCCCACAATACGATTGCCAAGGAGGAGGTCCGGGTTTGAGAAACCGGATGTACGTGCAGAGGTTCAGTTCCCAAGACGGAATCCCCAAGAATTTCACAAATCTATCAAGTTCATTGCCAGGCAAAATATTACTCACCTCCGAGATCTCCCCAAGGTCTTCCAAGAACTTCTTTTGTAGCGATACGGCCTTCGACATGATGAATTCAACGTTGCGAACATCGTTGATGATTTCCTATTCGATAAGAAGAATTTTGTGAATAAACAAAAAGTATTACGTCGGAATAATTGCTCACCTCATACACAACAGGATCAACCTGCGAGGCTCTGGAGGCCGGAACAAAGCGGTTTATCGCGTTTGCAAGTAACGCGTCAACAACCGGAATTTTAATTTTGACTTTCTTCTTTTCATCCAGCAATTTCACAATTGCACAGTGTAGGACCGTTGACAAAAGCAAACTAGCGACACTTCCCAAATCAGAATTGAGCGTGGACAGATAATGGAACACTTTTTCTGCCTCTCTGGTTTCGTCAAACAATCGACGCTGGCGTCGAGCAGGAACGGGTTTGGAACTTGCCCACAGCGATTGCCATTGGTTACCGGGAATATTCATCCGCACGCTAAGTTGGCCTAAGAAGAACTTTTTTTTCAGATTCGAAGCCCATCTAATAAGCTTGATGAGTAGAATCACACCTTTCTTTGACCATTCCGGTTCGCCAGGCTCCAAGATCCAATCTTTCGGAGAGTACCAACGAACAAAATCTTCCAATGCAGCATTCGGATTGGCAGCCTTGCATTTTAAAATGATATTACATTTAAATATCAGCTTTAAAAATTATTACAAAAGCACCTTGAATGATTCCATATCAGACAGCAAACAGGCAGATTGCATTTTCGCTCTCTGCTCTGCACCAGTAGCATCCGAACCAAGTCGTAATAAAATTTCAGCCTGTTGTTCTAAAATATCTTCCGTGACAGGAGAAGGTTCCTGCAACAAATTGATGCCAGTTCAAAAAATGGGTCGAACAAATGAATCAATTCCCGCGCAGGGTGAGGAACGAAAGCTTCGGAAGACAACAGAATATTGTACATTGATCATTTCAGGGAATATCTGAAGAAGCATTGCTGACCACCTGTCTTTGAAACAGATGGAGGATAGAGAGCAACGGTATGAAATTTCATGAGATTTAAATAACCAAACAAGGTTCAGGATATAATCGACCGCACCTGGGTAATGGGAATGTAAAGCGGCTCGTCTGAATGTAAGAGAAGGAAATTCTCATATTTTCTTAAGCGTCCGGTAGGTTGATTCCACGGTGCGTGACGGAACTCCTCCTTCGCTGAAACTTCCTCGACATTCAAGTTTTCCTCGCATTCGAAGAACTCATCCTCACCGTCTACGAAAATAACGCATATTCCTCAATTGAAAAAGTGGTCATTTAAAATTAAAACTGCCAAGTGCACTCAATTTAATCGATGAGAACCCCAAAAAGACCGCGGTTGGTTCATGAATTGTATTATGTGCTCCATTTTTTTAAATCTCGTAAGAATGATGGTCATTTTCAGGAAGTAATGTTTCATCGTTTCTCGACCACAGTTTGAATGTTTTGTCACTGACGTAGTCACGTTATAACGAAAGAAGTTGGAGGCGACAGTCCCCCTAAATACAATTAGACCTTGCCAAAACAGCCTCCACGTACATCACAACTGAACCACTTCAGTTGTACCCTTCCTTTTTACTTGGCTGGCTTACGATTCCCTGGCTTTAATATAATGTTTATTTGGGAAGAAAAGGACATTTGACAAAACAATTTACTGGCACAACTACGTTCTTTTACACCAACAGAATACAGTTCGAGTTTAGTTAATCCTTGAAATTTCCTTTAGCGACTAAAATCCTGATTCCAGCGCAAAATCTGTTTCAAGTTTTATCCTCAAAGCCAGTGTAACGAGGTCAAAAAATAAGTGATTTTGAAAGAGACGCACAATCGGCCACTGATTTAAGCTTTGAATAATTCAATGCAGTCTGAATAATTCAACCTGTCTGTCCATCAATGTCTGCGACATTATAAATGGTTCGAAAAAGTTGTATGCGTTAAAATCATTCAAAAATAAAATAGTACGCGGCCCTGAATTGGAGCTGGTGCACACCCAATAGCTATCATGAGATTACTGTAGTTGTCAGAAATACTTGAGCTACTGCTGAATTTTACTTGAAAACATAAATAAGCACTATATATTCAAAACAGCTTTTATTCGCTGCTGTTCTATACTGTGGCTTTAGATTTCTCAATACTGTACATAACAATTTCACAAAAGATACTTCAAGAATGGCTCACCCATGTCTTTTGATGAGTCAGTTTCAAACTCTTTGGTCACCAAGCCTTTAGTTCGATTTATTCTTTGTTCAATGCAACAGTTCAGCATCTATTGAAGAATCCAAAAATACGAGTTCAATCGTGAGATTGGAAGAAAAATTAATAACGCTCACTTGTAGCTTCTGGTACAGCAGACAATGCGCCAAATTTGGAGGACCCAGCATAAGCCTTTAAAATGAAAGAACATCCGCAAAAAATTCGATACGGTTGGCACAGAAAATTTTTTTGAAAAATTTACCCAGGAAGAAGTTGAGAATTATCCCAACAGACACGTAGCTGAACGATGAATGCGTGCCACAACTGGGCTGCACCAGGGGGTCCGCCCAGACTTGCTAACGCATGGGAGAAAACAAGCGCAAGTCGCCACAAAAGGGAGTCCTGCGGCGCAGTTTTGCAGCCTCTCAGTTTCACCTACACAGTTGAAGGAGTTTTTCTATGAAACTGATCGAGATATAATAAAAAAGAGTCTACCTCGAAAGGATCTAGAAGACGGGATTGGTCAAAGAATGCGCCGTGCTTGGTCGGACTCTGCAAAATAGGTCTCCAGTCATAAGAGGATCTAAATGTTTTCTCAAATTTAACTCACTGTTTTCGACTCTGAATCATCGAATAGCATTGAAATCATCTTCAGAATAAGGTCGGACGGAAGAATCGCCTCGTTCCAATTCCCAAGTGGAAAGAAAGCAGATTTTTTGAAGTTATCTCCAGTAGTCTCTAGGACAGAGCTCAAGGATGGTATAGGTTCCGTTAGTCGATCAAAAGCTCCACCAAAACTCGCTAAATATATAGGAATACAAACAAAAATAGACCATTTCAAGTACGGAAAACCACCAACGGCGTTCCAAAAAAAAAGAACAGAAACTTGCCAACATTTGAGGCCGTATCTCCAATTGAATGACCACGAAAATCACCATAAGCTCGCCTATCGGAACATGACTGCAATAGGCTTTCTAAGTAAAGTGTCATTAATCCGGAAGTCATCTCCGCCATCTGCACGCTCACACGCCACTCAGGAGCATACAAGGGATCGAAGTCCGAGTAGTGCTCACTTTCTATAACAGTATCCTCTACCATGCTCGGCCATACCGCACCAAGACTCAATTCCCTAAAAATACAGGATTCTCATTTCGGATAAAAAAATCATATATCATCCCAAACATACGAAATGGGATCATCACGGCAACCAAAGGGCAATGACAGGTCTTCGGATTCCAGGAAGAATTCTAGCGACGGCGGCTTTTGAGACCAGAATAAATGAACCCAATCCGTTAAAGCATAATTGAGGCGAATCGACACCCTCACTCGTGCCGAATTTTGCATTGAACCAAGTTTCGCGTTGAAGATGTTCAGAAGTCCTAGGAAAAATGCCAAGATCTCCAGATATGCAAGCATCAGCATATGGTTTTTTCACTCACCAGATAGAGTCAGACAAGCAAGCGGAACCATTCGTAAGTGTACCATGTCATACTCCGTTCGAAATGAGCCGGCTTCTCGGATTCCAATATAGAGTTGCTGAAAAGTCGCCTGAGCCTGGACGAATATGGGAAGGTAGCTGCATCAGAGAACCCCGTTTACTTCATGAAAGACTGCCGAATCCACTTTTTAAAACCCACCAGCCGGAATTCCGCAAAGCCATGCATGCGGAACTGAGGACAAGCTTTATTTTGCTTTCGGATGTCAAAAATTCTCCTGATGCGGGACTGAGGGTTAAAAATTCTCCACAACCATACCAGCGAGCCAAGGAGTGGAATCTCGCCAGAAAATCATTTCCAGCGCACATTCCTTCATTGGTAATGCGTTCAAGAGCGTCATGTTTTTCCACGTCGTCAAGGTCTTGCTCCTCTTTCGTAGAAGTATCCGGAACATTAAGAATATGATACGATACTCGAAACTTGAAACCTGCTTTCACAAGAAGGTAAAAAACATTTTAATGCCACAGGAATGAAGTACAGTACTGTCCGAATACGCACCACCGAATGTCAGTTCTTCAGAAATTCTTCGCCACACGCCGAGAGCAAATGATTTGTCTGGATACTGGTACCAGAATCTCAAGTTAGTGCCATTCAATTGCCACTCATGAAGAACTTCTTCCAAGCGAGCGACGAAGCGTTCCCATTCCGTTGGAGTAGTGAAATCACAAATTTCGAACACTTCAGATTCATCGGGATTTTCAGACATGATCCATGCAAAAAGATTACACCTTAAAATAAATAGTCATTACTAGAAGGGACTCATTTGCCAAGAATCAATGAAACAGTCGATGGCGATTCGCACTCCTCCAACTTCTGTTCTACGCAGTCAGATACATAATGAACATTTGTAGCACGTGCTCGAGCCAAGCAGATAGGAGCACAGGGTTTCACACAACGGATAAGAGCGCCACCATGTTTTGCCGCTGCCTCCATCTATGTATGCATCTACCAGGGAAATGTTCCTTGGCTTTGTACTGCTCCTTGTCCTTGTGTCGCCCTTCTGATTGTGGGGAGAGATAGTGGGAATGACTTTCGCGGATCTAACGGTGTTTTCGATGTTTAATCAATGGTTAGGATCTCTCACTCTCCCCCCCCCGTTTTTGCTCGGCGGTCACTGCCCTGTGATCTGGCAGGTCAGCGTCCCGTGATGTCGTCATGGCGGCGTTCAATTGGCAGGGGCCGCGCGTGCGGTTTCGGACGGCCTGGCAATATAAGTGTTTGCACACATGTAGTGTTTCGTCGGTGGTCGTCGCGTAGGCGTGGTCTCGGTTTTTGGCCGTTCGCGTGACTGCCTGAACTGTCGCGGTTTTGAGGATTTGGATGTGTTTGGTGAACCCCGATTGTGGTTCCCGTGGTGCATGGGCCCATGGTTGCAGTTCCCAGGCTTTCGCGCTGGCGATATCGGGTCCTGCGCCAATGATGTACTGGCCCTTGTCCACGCGGCGTATGATCATAAAGGGTCCAAATTGTCTTTTGCGGAATCGACGTGCTGCGGAGTGAAGGTCTGTTGAACTCTGGCGTGGGCGGACGGTGATCATATCTCCGGGTGTGAAGTCCGGGTATTTGCGCTTGTTTGCCTGTGCCAGCAAGCGGGCCTGCTGTACTCGAGCGTGTTTGGCGATATCAATTGGAGTGCCGCCGGTGTTAGGGTGAACGTCAAACGTGCTATCGGCTTCGAGGGCCGGTGGCTTTCCAAAGAAGGCTTCGTGTGGAGACACAGATGTCGTCGTGTGTGGAGTGTGGTTGTAGGCCTTGACCGTCTGTGGCAGGTGAGTATGCCATCGATTAACCGCTCCTTCCGTGGATTTTGTTTGAATCTGGCCAATGGTCTTGATTGCGCGTTTGCAGGTCCCGTTGCCTTCGGGATGGTTTGCTTGAGCAATGTGCTGTGCGCACGACGCCTGCTGTAAAAATTGGCGGAACGCTCGCGATTTAAAAATTGAGGCGCGGTCCGAGTGTATCCAGCGGAACAAAGGCTCAACAACATAACGAACGCACTGAACAAGCTAACGCCTCCGACATAGCCGCGCAACATGACCTTGGCGTTATTCCATGAACCTCTTGACTAGCTACCGGTGCTTTCGCATCGCCACAGGAACGGTGGATCGTGGTAGCGGTCCATAAAAATCTATGCATAGGCGGTCGCGTGGTGCGGTTGCGGTGATGCCCTTCATATGTTTGCCAGTGATCCGTGTGCTATCATTGTATATGAAACACTGGTGACAGTCCACCAAGTGCTTCCATATAATGTGCCGCATATGTGGCCAGTGAAATTGGGTACGCAAAACCTGGAGGACTTTCTTCCAGTTTGCGTGTCCGAGTTCCTGGTGATAGGTGTCGATAATCTCGCGGTACTGATCGGGTTGTACTGTCGTGCGTCCTTCCGCCAGTTGCAGGGACACTCTGCTCAGTGCGTCGGGCGCATGTAGTGTAATTCCGGGTCGGTATTCGAACACTCCGCGGTAGGGTTCTAGCTTCATTTGCATGCGTATCAGGCGCGAGGTGCGGAGTTTGCCCAGAAGCGGCTGGTGGTCCGTGACGATGCCAAATTTGCGGTGTTCCAAGTAGTGTCGAAACTTCTTGGTAACCCCCCAGATGACGGCGAGTAGCTCGCGTTCCGTATTTGTGTACCGGGTTTCGACATCTGTCAGGATGCGGCTCGCGTATTGTATGACCGCTGGTCCCGTGGTAGGATGTATTTGTACGAGTACCGCCCCGAGGCAGGTTGCGGAGGCGTCGGTATGCACCTCTATTGGCTGTTTCTCGTCATATCGCTCCAGATGGGCTGCCGAGGCGATGTGCGTTTTCAGGTTAGTGAATGCTTGTTTGGCGTTGTGGTCCCATACGAGGATTGTGCGCGGTTTGGCCGGGATAATGCGTCGAAGTTCCTTTTCCGCGGTGGCAAAATTCAGTGGTGTGTGGGCCCGGAGATATGTTGCCAGGCCCAAAAACCTCTGCATCTCCTTGGTAGTGGTGGCGGCACCCATGAAGAGGTGTCGAAACTCCAACACACCCCGACCGGCTCACGGACAGACCAGTTATTACTCCGGGTCTTTAAGCTACGCACATCGGTTTTTACAACTAAATAGCTACAGCTACCGACGGCCGGCCTCGTCAAGCGTGCTGATGACCTCCGTCAGGTTTGTGCACACTTGTTCAAAGGTCTCTCCGTACACGATGATATCGTCGATATAAGCAAGGCATTTGGTGAGGAGATGCGGTCTCAGAATTGAATTGATGGCTCTTTGGAACAGAGCCGGACCGTTTCGGAGTCCAAATGGTAAGACTGCATACTGCATCTGGCCCTGCGGTGTGGAGAAGGCCGTCTTGGGTCGATCGCCTGGTATTATGGGCAGGTGGTGGAACGCTGCATGTAGGTCGACTGTGCAGAAGTAGGCGTTCCGTGCAGGGTCCCGTAGATAATTTAGAACTTATTAACCGTACCCCATTAACAGCCCGCAGTCATCCCATAAGTCGAACGCCATCAGAAGATGGTCCGCGGTCCTAAACAACCGTCCAGGGGGCAGTTGCAGCGTCTTTTTTGGTGTCAAGAACGCGGGGGAATTATACGGTGAGGCCGCCGGTTCAATGATGCCGGCAGCCACGTATTCTGCGATAATTTCGCGAAACGGGGCCAGCTTGTCTGGTGATTGGCGGAATGGCGGGGATGCTGGCAGTGTGCTGTTTTCCGTGGGCAGGTTAACCGTGTATTCCGGGAGACAGCCGCGGCGGCCCGACCATTGGAAGATAGCGTCGGAGTGTGTCAGCAGAATTTCCCGTACGCGCTGGCGTTCCGTAGGGGTGCCGTCCACGAAGTTTATGCCCTCGCCAGGCATGTAGGTTGTGGGCGCTCGTTGTTTGGCGTGGTATTTGTAACCCACGTATAGGCGATTTCCCTCGAGCCCGATTGTGATGGGCATGCGCTCCAACAGGTCTCTTCCCATGATGATCGGATATGCAGCTCTGGCCAGGACCCAGAGGCATACAGGGTATGGTTTGTTTTGAATCATCAGAGTTGTACACACTTGCTGTGTGAGCCTTAGGTTGTCGGGTCCCGCCGTAGACACTGCCAACTCGTTTGCCGTCGTTTTCAACTGCAACGTACGCACGAGTTGTCCGTTGATGAAGGAATGTGACGCACCCGTGTCGATGAGGGCGTCACATGGATGTTCTCCAAGATATATTTGGAGCAGTATGGGTTGTGCGGCTGTGGTGGTAGCGGACAGGAGGCACAGCGCCGCTGTTACTGCCCCCTGCGCGCATTTCCCGACTGCGGGCAGTCCTTGAGGACGTGTTGTTCTCCGAGGTATATTTGGAGCAGTATGGGTTGTGCGGCTGTGGTGGTAGCGGACAGGAGGCACAGCGCCGCTGTTACTGCCCCCTGCGCGCATTTCCCGACTGCGGGCAGTCCTTGAGGACGTGGCCGGTTTTTGCGCAACTGGAGCAGGTAAGAACTCCTGCTGCCATGCCCGTCAGTGCGGGGCTTTCTGCGGCGGTTTTGTCCGGGTCCGTTTTGTCCTGTTTTTCATAGGAAGGATGGCTGGGGACGCAGAACCGTGCGCGGCAAGTGTCGACAGTGTGCCCCCCTACCTTATGGAACTCGCAGTAGGGTTTGCCTCCGGTTGAAGTTTTGGCGGTCCGGTCTGTGCGGGCGCGGGTGGACGCGGTTCTGACGGGCGGCTGCTCAGGTTGGGCGTTGATGATATTGCGTTGGCCGTCCACTAGTTCGAGTATTTCGTTCCAGGTGATGCCCGGTTTGGCCGTCAGTTTTGCGCGGAGTTTGTCGGCGATGCGTTCGTCTGCAGCTTGCAGTAGTTGCTCAATCATCATGGGATGCATGACGTAGAGATGCTCCGGGAGAACCTCTTTCGGTGCCAACTTGAGGAAAAGCTCAAAGTTGTCTTGGAGTCGTCGACCGAAGCACTGATACGTTT